>JAWWLZ010000644.1:0-12118 GCA_035041345.1 Poliocrania exsul | reverse complement strand
TCCGCTTGCAGCTTTCCTAGCCTTGCTCCTGGAAGCAGAAACCTTTTCACTGTATCAGTGAATTTACAATCCGCTGAGAATATTACATATCTGTTGTTACTCCATTCAATCTGTCCCCACAATTACAGGAAGTTATATCAATGTAAGACTTTAGATGGACTCTTCATTTCCTCTGTGTCACAGACTCCCAAGCTTCCAAAAAATAGGAAATACTGCCTTCTGCTGAACATACCCAAAAGATTGGGATATTGGACTTGTCATTGATTTATAGCATTGCCAAAATCTAGAGCATGATACCCACATCAGTCCAAAATTCTGTGGAGGCTGAAAGGACTTTCCTTGTCTGCATACGCACCTCAGGTGTTTTAACAACTATGCAGCAGAGTTCAGTTTTACGTGGGTAGTTTCTCAAAACCTTCATTACAGGCAAAAAACTTATCTGCGTTGGGAGCCTTTGGGAGAAAAACAATTTGTGTTAAGTTTTTCAAAGGTTCCTCTTCTGTTATAGGGAGAAAAAACATGCAGAAATTCAAAACAGCATCACTTCTCTGGTCATAGTCCAACATTACCTTTTATCCTCCTTCTAACATGCCCCTTGTAAAGTGACAAAAAAAAAATCAAAAAATCCAAAAAGGCTTTTTCTTTTGAAATTAGTTTCTTATATGCATATTTCGTCTTTCAAAAGCCTTTCTAAAGGCTCTGTGATGTAAAAACTGTATGTAGGTAGGTATTTATGTAGTTTTATTTTTACTTTCCACTCAGTTATTTTTTCACATCTTGACACCTATCTCCCACCAAATAGGAGAGAATTTTCCATCAAATAAATTGCAGAATAAAATAAATGCTCATTTCTCTCTTTTTTAAATCTTGCAACGTAAAAAGCAGCTGAAAGCTGGCATTTCCAAAGAGCAAAATTAAGCAAACAATGTCCTCCACTGGATTTTTTCAGATTCTTCTACTGAAATATGTTACAAACAAGCTGACTTAAAGGCTGTGGGACCTCAGCATAGTGTTATTTATTATACATTTTAATAATTTTTTCACAGGTAACCAGAAAAAATAAGCTATGCCTCTCTGCTTTTCTGGATAACTCCCCAAAGTTACTTGAATAAAAGTATGCAGGCTAGAATATCCTGTCAACATTCACAATGTAAACTCTTGGAGCACATGCAGCCCACCTTAAGAAAGATTGTAAGTTTGAGGCTTAATACCTCTCTAGTCCAGCTTATTGTCCATCCACACCATCTATATCCCATAGCACTACCATATCATAAAATCATAGAATCATTAAAGTTGGAAAAGACCTCCAAGACCATCAAGTCCAACTTTTGACCAAGCACCACCTTGTCAGCTAGACCCAGCATTACATGCCACATCCAGGTGTTTCCTGAACACCTCCAGGGATGGTGATTTCATCACCTCCCTGGGTAATCCACTCCAGTGCTTGACAACCCTCTCCCATGACTCCAGAGCAACCCTGCCCTGACCTCTGCTATATGTGGTTTCTTTCTACAAAGTCCATCTCTCATGTAAATCCACACTGAATACAGTAGCAAAAAACCCCAAACAAACGAACAAACAAAAAAAAGTTTCATTTGTTCTTTCAGAATTGTTCACACTGTCTGAGCTCCAGCTGCTCCACATAAGAACAATGTTGCTCAGGAACTGCTCCAATGGACCAAGAGTAATCCTCTCCTGACTACATTACATCCCATCCCTTGGGGTCAGTCTTTTGGAACAGTTTGTGAATTATATTAGCCAAAAATCAGTTTATTTATGCATTACTACACAAAGGGAAGGCTGCCAGGGAAGGGGCAGGAAAGGCAGCCTTTTCCAGTCTGATCTTCATTAGACATCATTTTATCTCTATGCAAAAAGCATCCCTTTTTCTCTCTTCATGTTCACATATCTTGGCTGTGGTCGCCACTGGAGACAGCTTGGAAATGTATGATTTGTGTTGGCAAGACAGTGTACAAGCTGACAGAAACTACAGTTAATGTAAAGAGCAGCTGCTGAAGGACAAAATGGCATCTGCTGTGCATATTAGGTCTGCAGCATATTACCTCTGTGCTTGGTGATGGCTTCCCAGGCTCCAAATAGATGGTTGCTATGCAGATTCAGGATATCTATCAACCCTGGGCTCGGAGCACAGCCAAGAACATCAGAGCAGGAATTCTAGGTGGGCAACCATACATTCTGTGAAAGGTATTGAGCCAGAGGCTTCCAGATGCTGTACCAGATTTTTTCTTTTCACTGTGTAGGTGAAGTAGGTTCTTATTTCAGTCACGGAGAGTCTGAGACAGAGTTGTCTCTGCAAGGAAGAGTCCATCCTCTCTAGCACGAACTTCTTTCCAGTGTGGCACCACCAAAGGAATGAGTTCTTCTGCAGAGTTCTTTTAGGATTTGTGCGGCACATGCAATCCCTACGGAACATGGCGAGGGTAACTGCATATCCTTGGAAAATGCCTGTTGTCAGGCAGAGCAGGAGGATGCAATAGGGACCTTGGCATACAGTAAGTTGTGCAATCTTCCCTGGAGTATCCAGGAACCAAACCATTTCAGGATATATGTACGCAAGGAATTTGGCCAAGAGGACTTGGATATGCACATTCCTATGGGACAGATACACAGACAGCAGAATTACAATGTCATCTGTAAAAGGATAAGTAATTAGGACTTTGTGCAAAAAATATGCTTTTATCAACAGCTATTTAGTTCAAAAGCATGAGGAACAAGAGATGAGAGCACTCTCTCTTGAAAAACTTCAACACCTCACCTCTGCCCCAAGGAAAACTCCCTGTGAAATCTCCAGGAAAAATAACCATTATGAAGTTCATATTATTACTGCTTTTAAGGTTAAAAAGCATGTTAAGGTATCAAGGTCTTTCTTGGGTAGGAAAAGGGGAAGACGTTTCCTATTCATTTATAGTAAGATGCAAGAGGTCTGTATAAACCCAACTTCTCTCAGGTTTTGGAGCTGCTGTTTAGTCTCAGTCAGAAAAACAGAATGTTGAAGGAGAAGACTCCAGTATTTCCTTTGGAGGAAAATTTGTTTCACCTCAGATATCCAAAAATGGTTGGACAAGGTTTTGTGCCCTAAACACATACACTTCACAACTCCTTTTCTCCTTCACCCTCTAAGCAGGTGGAATTGTGCAGCTGAGACAATAAAATGGAAAAATTACAGAGACCAGCTCTTTGAACAATAGACCTTCTGTTTAAAGGAGATATACTACTCCAAACCTTTGCCAGAAAAACTAAAGGCAAAATGGAAATATATAATGAAAAATGCACCCATTCTGCTAAAAAACCTTTAGTAAATGACTAGATTAAGTAGCTTGAACAAAAGTAAAGTCAGTATTTTAACACAGCAACCCTTTAAATTTGGATCCCTGAGAACACTCAAGAGAGTACAAACAAAATGAGTGAGGATTAATTCTGGCAACAGTCAATTTCCCCTGTGATTTAAAATATGTAGCAGATACATGCATCTTCCATTGTCAATACAACCTCCTTTATTCCTTATTGGAGTCAATAACGCTCATTCTCCCACTAAGAAAAAACCTCAGTGCTTCCAAGAATTCTCATCACTGCAGTGCTGCAACCTGATCTTATCACTGAGAAACAACTTCATTCATTTAGAGGTAGTAATATACATTTTTAAATTTGAATATAAGAATTAAAAATTAAGGCGTTTTTAAATGCTCTACATTATTGCACTTACTAGTTTGACCGAGGAATTTCCCTGCATGATCATACAGCCAATGACATAATACATCTGTGGTATTTTTGTCACTACATTCCATGCACAGTCCAATTTACAATATTCTTCATCTTTTAATTAACAGTTGTCTTCATCTGTCAGCTTCCAGAGGAATGTGGTAGGTCTTCATAAGAAGAAAAAAGTACAAAGGAAACATAATGACAGCTAGAGACACTCATTCTGGAAGAAAATGAGATTTTAGTAAAATTCATTTAAACAGACCAGAAATTTTTACACCTTTGTTTCCCCACATTAGTTTCATGCCAGACCATCCAGTGACACACTGATGAGTGACATAATATAGCAAACAGAACTTCATTATGCACTGGTAGTGAAAGGAGTTTAGAGTGTTGTCTCTACTCATAGTTAATAATATTTGGTGGGTTCAGAGAGTTGATATGTTAGGAACAGTTATGTCTTCTCTTATTTGTAAACCCTAAAGCCTCACATTAAAAATCTAGGTGCCATGGGATTTAAAAACACTCATTTACCACACAGTTTATAACCTTATATTCAATCACTTTTCTCTTGCTTACCATAGTTTATTTTATGAAATTGATTTTCCTATCAACTCTTTCAACTTCATTTTCTCTTGATAATCTAGTAATCTAGTTTTCCATCTGTTTTTGTTCTTTATATTAACAACTACTTGTCCCTCCCACAGCCTTCTCCTTACTAGTATATCCATTCCTGAAATCTGTCTTCCTATACTCAAAGTTTTTGTACTTAGTCAGCGAAACAAACATGTAGGGTTCAGTTCAAGTTCAATATGACCAACGTAATCCAGTTTGGTTTAAACCACATGATAATGTTACCAGTAAAGAACTGATTCACTCATGCTAGGTTTGCACACAAACCTGAATACAAACTCTGGTTTAAAGTACTGTCATTTCTTCTACTTGTCATAGCCCCATACCAAATATCTGTATGTTCTATTCAAACACTGAAATGAAAGATGAGGTGACTTTCAACAGATACACATTATTAAAAGCTGTTTCTGCATGTCTGACAGTTTGTTCCTCATCCTAAGAGCAGAAGAAAAGAATTTTTTCTCCTTTCTAATCACCAGCACTGAAGCTGACCTTTGCTTGGCTGAATTTAGAGCCAATGGGGAAAAAAAGTGAGGGAGGGAGGAGGAGGGAAGGAGGAAAGAGCAGGTTCACTGTTACACCAAGTCAGTGAGTCAGTAGCCTGTGATCCTGGGTCCAGCTCTGCTATAGCCCAGCTGGGAGACCTCAGCCCAAGCTTCTGAAATTACCCAAGAAATGAGAAAATCTGTATAGTGGAGCTGCACAGGATAAGAAAGATAAAACTGCAGAAGTAAGACTGCTGAGATGAGGATAGGTAGTAGGCCAGAGATTCAAGGGGAAAGACACAAAGGGAAAACCCTAAAGGGAAAACCAGGGAGCTGATGGCAACTCAGTAACCTTGAGGATCAACTCCTTCCAGGGAGCAGTAGAAGACTCTTTCTCCCCATCCGATTAAAAGCTGCCCAACTACCTTGTCAGAGAGGCTTTTCAGGAGCCTGAACAGGAGTGGTGAGCAAACTAATGCTTAGCATGGTTGCTCCTTGGTTATTACTATTGGCTGTCTGTATCAGGAAGTTGTGTTACACATTTTAGATTTGCATGTCCTGCTAGCAAAGTCTCTGTACAGAGTAAAAGGGACCCAGACAGGAAGCATAACAGTAACTTAAAGAACCCAGTCTTTTATTTGTTTATAAGAAGCTTACAGACCTTTTTTTTCTGCAAAGGGCTGAGATGAGTCAGAAGGAGGTAATAGGCTAACAGCTCAGTATTTTTCACCAGTGCCAAGTTGATAAACTAAAATCACACTAGCACACTCACACTAGCAGTGAGTCTAAGAATAGCCAAACAGGAAGAAATTTCTAACACTGGCTTCTGAGCACCTCAACCTCTTCCTCAACTGTCAGAGTTCATTCAGTCACCACTTCTATTCCCAGCACATACCCATAGTGGAGTACTGCAGGGGTCTATCCTGGGATTTTCCCTGTTTTAAAAACTTTAAGTAGTGGCCTGGAGGAGGCTCTACAGTAAACAGATGACCCCAAACCAGGGGGTTCACGCATTATAGGGAGGACTTACATTTGGAGAGGTTTAGGCAGGTTGAAGGATTCAGCCAGTAAGAATTTCATTAAATTAAAAATTAGGACAAATGGATGTTTCTCCATGTTCACAGGAAGAGGCCCTGGCACTGGTACAGGCTGGAAGATGACTGAGTGGGGAGCAGCTCTGAGGAAAAGGAAGGAAAAAAGAATCAAGTTGGGTTTTGTTGGAAAAAAGATCCTATCTGTAACCCAAGGCCCTAGTACTTCTAGACAATATGCTACAATATCATCAATTTCTTTTAAAAAGTCATAGTCATTTTTTTTTAACAAACTTGCGTGTCTTAAAAAGTATTTGAAATTATGATGGATTACTCTATTTTTTTGAGGGGAAGTAAATATGGTTCTCAAAACCAAAACCTTAGAGGGCTTTATAAAGTTCCTAAGGAAGTATCTACAAAGCAAGTATGGCAGAAGCAATGTGTATTGCACAGACAGGCAACCTGCAGACTACTTAATGTATAGGAACAATAAAATGAATTGGCATATTATTTTGTGGATTGACAGTTCCTCTACTGTTGGGATCTTTTGAAATTAGTTTCCTGTACTTGCTTCTAAAACAGTTATTTCAACATAATCAGAATAAAGAGGACATGTAGAGGAATATTGACTTATTAAGCCTCAGAGATCTTCAGGAGGAAAGAAAACTGCACTTCAAGAGCCTTGTTGGTGGCAGAAGAAAAGACTAATATAACTTTGACTTTAAGATAAATGTTTCACTGACTTGTTTTCTTCTTGTTTATGTACAGGCTATATTTTCATGGAGAAGAAGTTTTATATTAGAATGTATCTCCTTAAAAGGGTATTTAGTATAAAAAATAAATGTATAAAAAATAAATATAATAAATCAAGCTATACACCCAGACAAATACCCAAACACCTACATCCACACAGACACACCTTGAGAGGTTTCACTATAAGAGTTTGGACAAATGTTCAAGTTATTAGGGCATAATTTACTTCAACTTCTGACAGGAGGATCTGATCCCACAAACTATGTGGTTCAGCTGAAATGAGTCAATTTTAATGAAGTATCAAAGGTCTCAGGAAAACTTCTTGCAGTGAGGATAAATTTATCCATGCTTACTCTAGTCAACTCTCTATAGTACTTGTTTAATGGAAATAAGAATGCTCCTATTCCTGTGTTCACATTGCAACCCTCTAGACATGGATAGACAACAGTAACTTTTTTTGAGACAGAGGTTTTGTATTTCAAACCTTTCAAAACTACCTAAAATTGAAATTATACATAAAACATAGACCTCTAATCTGTCTCAGAGCAAAAATGGAAACCAAGGCACCCACAGCTACCTGGAAACTGTGAGCCTGAGAGTACTTCCAAGTTGTATGCATCTTTATAGACAGGAGACAGGAAAAGAAGCAATTTGTGATAAAAATTAAAACCAGAAACAAATACATGCACCCACAAGTCTATACTTGCCATTTCTTTGTACTATTATAGTTTGATGCAGGGGGAACTAAACAATTCATATCAAGTATGATATAAGGAAAAATCAAAAATTTAGTAACAGCCTTCTCATAACCTACACCAGCACTGAACGAGACTTAATATAAATGTCATGTTGTCCAAAGGTCACCGATCTCGTTGTGCAGACACAGTTTTCACTGTGATTTAAAACTGTCTCCTTGTCTTTTTCCACCTGAATATATAACATCATTCCAGGTTCTTCCTCCAAGTCACTCCCTGTCTTTATTGAAAACCTTTCAAATTACCTGCCCCTTCTTCTAGGGAAAAACATAGAACAAAGTATATAAATCAAAATGAAGTATTTTTCCTATGTTTCCAGTTTAATCTCCCCTGACTAAATCTAATAATACAAAAATGTATATCCTTAATGATCATCTTCACTTAGTAATGTGTGATAATGTAACTGGATGCAATGGGAATATGCATAATGTTTCAAAGCACACATTCTTTGTACACTTCAAGAAAAATTATTGTTGTTTCTTGATATTTCCAGCTGATCCTACAGATTTTTTTCAGAAAATAAGTTTTATATTTGGTTTTAGCAACATTAATTTTGTTAACTACTTAGCTTTCTGGAGAAACTTGGAGAAAATTCAGCATTATTCTACTAAGTATCAAACAGCTCCACATTCATCTACTATTTCTAAAAACGTGTGTTTGGTTGAGCTGGCAAAATGCCAAATACCCAAACACAGAGTAAGAGTTCCTCCTCTTGCCCCTTCAAGGGAAAAGAGAAAGGAGAAAAAACCCTGAAACTTTAAATAGGTTTACATATTTATACAGAAAATTGAAAATTAAAAGAAAATTACAATATAACACACACACACAATAGTTAGAAATAACAAGCAATAACTCCTCACTCCCCATTGAATACAAATCCCACTATTCTAGCTACAAATCACCCAAGAGAATTCAATTTGGACAGACCCGAACAGAGGGAAGACTAAGAATAAACATTTTACTTTCTTGTAGATAATATAGCAGTGAGGTGGTCCTGGGCCTAATAAGCAGAGCAGCACAAAGCATGCCCACTTAGCACCACAGCCATGAAGGAACTGAACTAAGCCCCTCCTACACCTGCTTTTATATTTGAGATGACGTCAGAATATGGTATGGAATACCACTTGCCAGTATAAGTCAGCTGTCAACTGGCCTGACCGAGCTTAAGTCAGCTGATAATCTAAGGCTTACTCTGAAAACTAAAGCCTAAATTTAGGTCTAGCTAAACCCATAACACTGCACTCTTTATTCCATACTGTATTACCTCACTCATATCACAAATCTATCTATTTCTCATGCTTAAACATTCTTGTTTTTTTCAGAGCTATCTTCCACTCCTCCATATTGTAGGCTTTAGTCCATTAGGATGGAGTGGATACTTCAGGCAAGAAAAGCAATTCATCATTGGATACCAACACTGGTTCAGCTCAGATCTTTTTCACCTGATAGCTCATTTCCTGCAACACACAACTCAAAATGCAAGTTATTTTGTTTTCCCAAGGTTTTATGTTCTTGAGGCACACACTGGGATTGTCTCATCTCCTTTTCAGGGGTCTCCATCCCCTCACTGGTATCACCATACTCCTCACTGGAGTCTTCAGCCCACTCTACCACATGGACTTCACTGTCTTGGCTTGTTTAATCACAACACGTTTCACAATCATGGATAACTTTAGAAATAGTGCTCATGGTTAAATCCACATCTCGGTCTCATGCCCACCCATAGGTGGCATCTCTGCTTTGATAGCCTGAGCACCCTGGGCCCATCGAGCCAGGAACAACTCTCTCTTATGCTAGTTCAGGTGTGATGTTCCTCATCAGCTCAGCTTTTGGGCACATAAGCATCTACATAGCAAATCTCCACAGATTCTACTGTAGTGGCAATGTCCTGCCACATATCAGCAGCCCACATGGGCTTCTTCACCCTTCCAATTAGTCTTCTTTGATTGGTCTAGCTACTCCTCCAGGGCATTAGCTATCATCTACAAGTCAGTGTAGAGGTAAAGCCTTGGCTACTTTTCTGGTTCAGTAATGCCTAATAGACTCGGTTGTCCCTGTCTTCCTCCTGGCTGGAGGCAGGGCAGCCCTATTGCTGTTCTTGACTCTTTTCCAGGGTCACTGCTTCAACTATGTGGACAGCCTTTTTACTGGCTTTCTTCCATTTTAATACTCATATCCAGGCTTCAAGCTTAGAAGTAGACTCACCGTCCCATCTCCTCATGTCTTCCCCCAGGTCACACAGGAAGGACCCAGTTCACCACATGACTCATGCTTGGGGTTTGCTCTTTGTTGGGGTGGGGGAGCAGAGAAAGACTGGTCTCTTGGTCTGTAAGGCCTCTCCCTGGAGTGGATACCTTCACAGCAGATACAATTGGAGCTGTCTGAGCTCAGAAAGACAGCAAAAGGGTTAACACAAGCTTCCAGTGAGAAGCTATTGTTTATATTTTGATGTTCTACATGTACCAAAACAATGCAAATAGCATGATATGTTTATATAACAAAGCTCCTGGGTTTCAGCACCACTTATCTGTGTTTGGTTGAGCTGGTAAAATGCCAATCACCCAAACACAGAGTAAGAGTTCCTCTCCACTCACCACCCCCTTCAATTTAGGCCTAGCTAAATCTGTAACATAAAGATCTTCTTTTTATTAAGGAAAATAAAAACAGCACATAAATATTTCCATCAATTACATACTCTAAAAAAAAAATTGACAGAAGGAAGTTAGTAAAAATCATTCCTATTTCATTATCAATTGCTCCCACAATAATCACTAAGCCTTTCAATTTGTATACCTATTTGTGACAGTGACTGCTTACAGTCATTGGATCTGCATCCTCCGGAAAGCCACTGACCAGCTCATAGTTGATTATAGCATTAAGTACATATGCAGTCTCAAGGAACCGAGAGCGGGATGGCTCTTGAATAATCCAGACACACACTGGGATCGTGAACACTCCAAAAGCCTTTATTTCTGTTTGTGGTGGTGTTTTAAGGGCTTGGGTAGAGGTGTGTTTTGGAGGGGATTGGATAGTACATCTGAGGGCAGGGTTAGCCTCAAGGGCAAGGACGGGAGGGACTTCAGTACAGGGAGGAAGCACATGGGACACCCGGGGTGGGGGGGAGGTTGGGGCAGGGTGGGGGAAGAACCACAGGGAATACAGAACAGGGGGCAGGTGGGCCTGCCAGGGCTTCAGGAACAGCTGCTGCTCTGTGCTGCCTCAGGACTAGAGGGGTCTGCCGCAGTAGGGCAGGGAAGGGGTGCTGGACCATCTCAGGTCCAGGGGAACCACCACGGTACCTTCATGGCATGGAAAAAGCTCAGGGAAAAAACACACAGAGAGGGGGAAGGAACATGGGAGGTGTGAGCCTTGGGGGTTGACCCTGACAACACAGGATCAGGGATTTCATCTTCACAGACAGCAATGCTGTCACAACAGTATATTTTTTCAGAAATGTCAGTAGCTTGTCCATTTACTTTACTTCTTGTTCTTAAGATTTTATTTTTCAATTCCTCATTTCTAAGTTAAGTTCATGGTTGTTTCTAGCTGATGGTTTGGGTTCTGTACATTTAATCTTATTATTCTGCTCCTCCTCCTCTATTTTGTAAATTCTTTCTACTTACTTGTTCTTTTATTTTTACTTCATGGAGTAGTGTCAGACAACTTTATATATACATAAAAGTTATGCTGACTGTGTTCAAACAGCTCATTTCTTTCATCCTTTTCTTCAAATGCATTTCTTTTTATTCGAATCTAAGAATAAAATAACATCTTCATTTTTAATTCTTCCACACTGGCGCACTTTAATTGATCTGCAAAAGATGTCAGAATGTGTTGAAGCTGAACAATACACCACTTCAATCAAATGCCAACATAATTTTTTTTCTATGTTTTCTAAGAAAAAACAACAAACACAACAAAACAGAGCAGTAGGAACTCAAAGACTGGAAGAGTTCAAGAATTCATAGCCTTATCATTTAATTTCTATCGATTTAACTGCTTTGGGGTGAACTATTCCTTTTTTGATGATTGATCTGCACCTCCTGCATCATAAAAGTGCAAGATTTTACTTCATTTCCAGGAGTTTCTGAAAGACAGTAATATTTCTCAAAGTATAGGTCTTAAAAGCTATTTTGTTTCTCTTTTTCATATTTCCCATTAAATGTAACTTTTGCAAGAAATGTAAACATGATTATATCAGAAGGCAGAATGGCAAATATACTAAATCTGCTCTTTCTATCACTTCTATAATCATGTGAAATCCCCAGGGGAAAAAAAACAAAACAAAACAAACAACAAACCAAAACCAAGGAAAACCCCCCCTCCCCACATAATATGACCTACATAGTCTTAAAATTGTTCCTAAATCAATGTTTGTCTTGCACAAAATAACTCTTAAATTATGCAACACCTGAAAAACTCAGCTGTACTGGTCAAAAATTTAGAAATCCTACACACAAAGAATGTTAATTTTACTGCAATCTTGTAATTAAACTATAATTTCATTGGTAAGGAATCTGGAAGGCATTGTTCCCCCCACAGAATCCACAGGACTGCAATGGGTATAACAGCAGCTGGGTTGTTGTATGTAACCATAAGCACTTTAAGTTATTCTAGAAGATTCTATTGAGTATCAAAGCAGTCTGTAACTATAAGACCATGTGCTAGTTTAGCAGGTGGGACCAGTTGGCACTGTGTGGGGGTGATCAAGGCTGTGTATTCTACCCCCTCTATTCATTTC
>JAWWLZ010000641.1:0-12143 GCA_035041345.1 Poliocrania exsul | reverse complement strand
CGGCGGCGGCGGCGGCGGCGGCGGGGAGGAGGCGGCGTCCCCCGCGGGCGGCGGCAGCGACGCGGAGCACGGCGAGGAGGAGCGGGCCGGAGCCGCCGTGGACTGCGTGGTGTGCGGGGACAAGTCCAGCGGGAAACACTACGGGGTCTTCACCTGCGAGGGCTGCAAGAGCTTCTTCAAGCGCAGCATCCGCAGGAACCTCAGCTACACCTGCAGGTACGGGGGTTGGGGGGCACCCGGGATGGGGGGGGGTCCCCCCGCTCGCCCCTCCGGGGTAGGGCAGCGGAACGGGGGCGGTTCGGTGGGGGAGCCCCCGGTGCCAGCGGTGCGGGTCACTGGTGTGGCTCTGCAGTGGCCTCTGCGCTGGCCCTGCTGTGGCTGCGTGGTGGCCTCGCTGCAGCAGGAAAGGGGACACCGGTGTGGCCGGACAGGGGTCCCTGGTACAGTGTGGGGGTCTCCCGGTGAAAATCAGTAGCCCACGGTACGGCACGGGGTCCCCAGTACAGCACGGGGGTCCCCGGGGCAGCACAGGGGACCCCCCGGTGCGGTGCTGGCGTCTCCCGGTAGAGCACAGGCGTCTCCTGGTGCAGCACGAGGGTCCTCCCGGTGAAGCACAGATGTCCCCCCAGTACAGCTCAAGGGTCCCCCCAGTACAGCACAAGGGTCTGTGGTGTAGCACAGGGATCCCCCGCCCCAGTACAGCACAGAGATCCCCTCCAGTACGGCACAGTGTCCCCCAGTATGGCAAAGGGATCCACCAGAGCAGCACGGGGGTCCCTTCCAGTACAGCACAGAATCCCCCCCCAGTACAGCACGGGGATCGTTCCCAGTACAGCTCGGGGATCGTTCCCAGTACAGCACGGGGATCCCCTGGAGCAGCACAGGGATCCCCCCCCGAACCCCCTCAGGACATCCCCGGGGTCCTTCCATGCCCTGCCCCCCATACCAGCAGCCCCCCCGTCCCCTGGGTGCGTGTCCCGCGTTCCCTGTTCCCAGGCCCTCGGGCACAGCCGGTGTCCGGATCCTCGTCATCCTCGCCCGCCGCTGCTCCGGCATTAATTGTGCCCGTGAGTCACTCCGGTCACGGCCGCTGCCCCCGCACAACGCGCCGGGTGGCGGCAGGACCGATCCTGCCAGAGGTGCTGGGAGCTCGGGCACGGATCCTCCGGGATGCCGGGAACAGGGATCCATAGTGGGATGCCCAAAAGAGGGGCTGTATCCCCTGGCAGTGCCCCCAGCACCGCTGCAGATCCAGGCCCTCCGGCAGGACCGGGATATGACCCCGGGCAAGTTTGGAGCCGCCAATAACTCCGGAGTTTCTTGGGATCGGGCCAGGGATGGGCTTGGCTGGTGGGACCCCGGCTTGGGGCTGAAATACCTCCCCAGGGGCTGGATCCGAGCGCTTCCAGCGGCGTTTCCCAAACCGCTGAGAGTGCTGCGAGGATGGCACTGGCACTCCATCCACGGGCATCCCTCGGCCGGGCTGGAAATCGGGCACCCCATCTCCGCACCCCAAGGGGGGTTGGATTCTTTGAGGGAAGCGAAGGGAAGGGAATTGTCTCGGAGCTGCTTTGCTCCTGTTTGGGCGGCCTAGATTTGTCCTCCCCCGTGCGCAGCGGCTCCGCTCCCGGCAGCTCCCGGCAGCTCCCGGCTCCGGGCCCGGCTGACGTCAGCCCAGCAGTTCGTGCCCGTGGCGTGGGGCCCCCCAGGCTGGCATCGTGGGGCAGGGGTCGCTTTCCATGTCCCCACATCCCTCGGTGTGTGCCATCACCCGCCCAGGATGCGGCGTGTGCGTCTCGCCGGCCCTGCCTCAGTTTCCCCCCACCCCCTCCCGCTGGATCAGCGGGATCCGCTGGGCTCGGGATTAATGATTTGAAGATGGGGAATACAGATGGCTCTTGAGAAATTCCAGCTTCCTGGAACAAAGGGAAGGCCGAAGCAACTCCCTGGGAGACGGATGGACTCTGCCTCCCAGATGTTGGGGTGACGGGACTGGGATCACCCAAGATTTTATCCCGCTCTTGTCTCTGGGATCTGAGCTCCGACTTGTGATGTTTGGGGTTGTTTGGTTGGGTTTTTTCCCCTCTTTTTGTGCTGGGAAGTGATTTGGAGCAGTAGAGAAAGTGTTGGTTTTCCAAGTGGGGAGTGAAGTGTCGGAGGGGCTGGGAACAAAGCTCCCCCGGCAGCCCCGGCATCCGCTTTGTTCCGGAGTCAAAAGCGGCATCGAGCCCCGATGGCGCTAATTTGAATATTAAAAGTGAGTTGGATTCACTTTAGTTCTTGCACTAAATAATTACCCGCTCTAATTACATAATTAGCGCAGTTGACGCCTTTTGTAGCCTCGAAGTTTCCCAGGTTGCTGCTGCCTTTTCCATTGGAAAACTCGTCAGGGGCTGCTGGCAAGAGCTGGGATGATTTTGGGGAGGTTTTCCCGGTACCCCGAGCCCATGGGGAGGATCATCCAGGTGGGTTTGTCCTTTGGGAGGGAACCAGAATGATCTGGGGGGCTTTTCCCAATGGAAATCCCTGCCTGTCACCTCTGGAGTCATGTGAGGATTGAGGAGATTCATGTCAGGACTCCAGCCAGGGGGGTTCATCCTTTGGAAAGGAGCTGAGATGATTTTGGGGGTTGCAGTGAGGGTCATCCAGGGGAGTTTGTCCATTGGGAGGGTCTTCTTGGTGGTCTGAGGCCATAGGGATGTTCATCTAGTTGAGTTTATTAATTTGAAGGCAGGCAAAATTATTTTGGGGAGGCTTTTCCTGGTGCCCTGAGGCCACAGTGAGAGCCAACCAGTCGGGTTTGTCCATTGGAAAGGATCTGAGATGGTTTTTGGGGGGATTTCCCTGGTGCCCCAGGGTCATAGTGAGGATCAGCCAATCGAGTTTATTCCTTTGAAGGCAGCCAAAATTATTTTTAGGGGTTTTTCCCAGTGGATTGAGGATGTGGGGATGGTCATCCAGGCTGGTTTGTCCACTGGAAGGGATCTCAGGTGGTTTTTGGTGAGGTTTCCCCAGTGCCCTGAGGCCACAATGAGGATCAGCCAGACGAGGTTATTGATTTCGAGGGAATTGAGGTGATTTTGGGGGGGTTTCCTGGTGTCCCAAGGCCATGGTGATGATCATCCAGGCAGGTTTGTCCATTGGAGAGGAGCTGAGATGATTTCTGGGGGGTTTTCCTGGTGCCCCAAGGTTGCAATGAGGGTCAGCCAGGCCAATTTATTGATTTGAAGGACACTGAGGTGATTTTGGAGGGTATTCCTGGTGCCCCAAGGTTGCAATGAGGGTCAGCCAGGCCAATTTATTGATATCAAGGGATCTGAGATGATTCTGGGGGGGTTTTCCCAGTGTCCCAAGGTTGCAATGAGGATCATCCAGGCAAGTTTATTGATTTGGGGGGCACTGAGATGATTTTGGGGGGGTTTCCCAGTGCCCTGAGGCCAAGATGAGGATCAGCCAGGAGAATTTATTGATATCAAGGGATCTGAGATGATTCTGGGGGGTTTTCCCGGTGTCCTGAGGCCATGATGAGGATCATCCAGGCAAATTTATTGATTGGAAGGGCACTGAGATGATTCTGGGCGGTTCTCTCGGTGCTCCAAGGCCACAGTGAGGGTCAACCAGGCCAATTTATTGATTTGGGGGGCACTGAGATGATTCTGGGGGGTTCTCCCAGTTCCTCAAGGTTGCAATGAGGGTCATCCAGGGAGGTTTATCCCCTGGAAAGGATCTCAGATGGTTTTGGGGGGCATTTTCCTCATGCTCTGAGGCCACGATGAGGATCATCCAGGCAATTTTATTGATTTGGGGGGCACTGAGATGATTCTGGGGGGTTCTCCCAGTGCCCTGAGGCCACGATGAGGATCATCCAGGTGAATTTATTGATATCAAGGGATCTGAGATGATTTTAGGGAGGTTTTCCTGGTGCCCCAAGGCCACAGTGAGGGTCAGCCAGGCAAATTTATTGATATCAAGGGATCTGAGATGATTCTGGGGGGTTCTCCCGGTGCCCCAAGGCCACAGTGAGGATCATCCAGGCAAATTTATTGCTATCAAGGGCACTGAGATGATTCTGGGGGGTTCTCCCGGTGCCCTGAGGTCCGGGAAGAGGAGCAGCCGCGCGGATTCTGTCGGAGCAGCCGGAGATGAAGTTGTCACCCGCCGCTTTGATTAGTTCTCGCTCCTCTGCTGGCCCAAGTGTTCCTCAGGAGCACGTTCCGGAGCTCAGCGCTGCTGTTCGGGCTGAATTAATTCCGGTTGGAGCACCGAGGGAATCCCTGCCTGCCTCGCCTCTGGAGTCGTGTAGGGATTGAGGAGATTCGTGTCAGGATTCCCAGGCAGAGCTGAACGGCCATTCCTGCTCTGTCTGCTTTAATTCAGCCCAGAGTCTCTGCTCCCACCCCTTTTCCCGGCCCCTGTTTGCTGCTGGGGTGGGATGTGAGTGCTGGTGGGATCCCAATCCTGCTGAATCCCTCAGCAATCCCTGGGAATGGGAGGTTTGGATGCTGGTAATTCCGCTTGGGAATGTGACTCCCTGCAGGAGCAGAGATCAGGAGTTGTTTTGGGAATTGGTTGGTGTCCTGGTTGCCTGAAAATTCTGTGCCCAGGGATGAATCCACGTGCTGGGGGTGGACATGACCCCCTGCTATGCTCCAAGGGGGTTTAGGAAGGGGGAACATCCCTCTTTCCCAGCTGGAGGATGTGCCTTTCTCCTCTGGGAACGCAGGGACAGCAGTGCCTGAGGGGTCTTGGACTCAGCACCGCCCCAGCCCCGTAGGAAATAGTTGGAATTCCTTGAAATTCCTGGCATGTCTGGTGGGCAGGCTGGGAGCTGCTGACATCACACATCGCTCCCCAGCCCTACATGTCCCCAAGGACTGGACCCCGGGGGTCTTCCCAGCTTCCCAACAGCCCCAGGCAGTGTTGGCAGCAGGATCCGGAGGAAAATGTAGGAAATGGCTGTTTCCATGGAATCCGAGCAGGGCCAGAGGGAAAGGGCTGTGACCGAGGGCAGTGGGAAGGGGGTGGTGGAGGAGCTCGGGGTGGGGGGCTCAGGGACCCCTTAAGGGGGGGTCACTCCTTGCTGGCCCCTCACCTGCTCCTGATCTTTCCCACAGATCCAACCGGGACTGCCAGATCGACCAGCACCACCGCAACCAATGCCAGTACTGCCGCCTGAAGAAGTGTTTCCGTGTGGGAATGAGGAAGGAAGGTAACAGGGACAGGGATGGGGATGCTGGAGGAATCTTTGGGATCCCTGTTTCCAGCAAACCCCCCTTGGTTTGCTCCCTTTTTTGGGGTGGTTTTAGTTTTCCCTCCTCTCCTCGCCCTCCATGCCCACAGTGCAGGTGGGTGTTTGTTTGGAAAAGCCTTGGATGCACCTGGAGCTGGGATCAGGGGCTGGGATGGACTCCTGGAAATCCCAGCAAATCCCACAACCTGCTTTCCTCTCCCTCCCCATCACCTGGGGGGGTTCAAACTCCAACTCCAAATGCTTCTGCATCCAGGATGATCCCAAAAATCTCCGGTTGATCCCAGAAATCTCGGCTTTATCCCCCAAAATCTCAAATCCCTGTGGATGGGGCTGTGCCAAGATGGAGATGCCATGGCTGCTCAGTGGCAGGTGGCACTGACACAAGGAGGAGCAGGGGATGGATGCTGGAGGCAGGACAGTAATTCCCTCTTTTCCAGAGGAGTCGGGATGGCATTATTGCCACTTAGCATGATTTAGAGCTCTCATTTAAGTGCCTCATGAACAGCCCATAAATTAATTACCAGAGATTGAGCAAATACTGGGCACTAATGGGGTGGGGGAGCCAAAAAATGGCTCTTCCTGCCTGCAATTAGGAGTGGGAGAGCTCGGGTTAACGACGCTTCCAAAGGGGATGTTTTATGTGGGAATAAATGATTCCTGCCATGCCATGACCTTGGGCAGCGATTGCAGCTGGCATGGGGGGGCTGTGGTGCCAGCTGGGCACCCAGCCTGGCATGGCTGGGCTCTTGGATGCTGGTGGATCACCGGGATATTAAATGGATGAGTGTGGATTGCATCACCTCCTGCTCCTCAAAGCTGCTCGTTATCCCTTGGGATGGCAGGACATGGCTCTGCTGGGGTTGCTGGGATGGTGGGAACATCCCTGTGGTGGGATATGGCTCTACTGGGGATACTGGGATGGTGGGAACATCCCCATGGTGGGATATGGTTCTACTGGGGATACTGGGATGGTGGAAACATCTCCATGGTGGGATATGGCTCTGCTGGGGTTGCTGGGATGATGGGATCATCCCTGTTGTGGGATATGGCTCTACTGGGGATGGTGGGAGCATCCCCATGGCAGGATATGGCTCTACTGGGGATACTGGGATGGTGGGAACATCCCCATAGCAGGATATGTCTCTACTGGGGATACTGGGATGGTGGGAACATCCCTATGGTGGAATATGGCTCTACTGGGGATACTGGGATGGTGGGAGCATTGCCATGATGGGACATGGCTCTACTGGGCATACTGGGATGGTGGGAACATCCCTATGGCAGAACATGGCTCTGCTGGGCACACTGGGCAGGTCCTGGGAGCATCCCCATCCTTCCTCACCCTCCATGGGCACACCGGGAACCCCGGGAGCAGGACCCAGCCCCTTCCTCTCCTCCCACAGCCGTGCAGCGGGGCCGGATCCCCCCGAGCCACTCCAGCACCAGCCCCAACACCATCCCCAGCGGCGAATACTTCAACGGGCAGCCGGTGTCGGAGCTCATCTCGCAGCTCCTGCGGGCTGAGCCCTACCCCGCCGCCCGCTACGGCTCCCAGTACGCCCAGCAGGGCAGCGTGATGGGCATCGACAACATCTGCGAGCTGGCCGCCCGCCTGCTCTTCAGCACCGTGGAGTGGGCGCGGAACATCCCCTTCTTCCCGGAGCTGCCCGTCTCCGACCAAGTGGCGCTGCTGCGGCTCAGCTGGAGCGAGCTCTTCGTGCTCAACGCGGCGCAGTCGGCGCTGCCGCTGCACATGGCGCCGCTGCTGGCGGCCGCCGGGTTCCACGCCTCGCCCATGTCCGCCGACCGCGTCGTCTCCTTCATGGACCAGATCCGCATCTTCCAGGACCAGGTGGAGAAGCTCAACCGGCTCCAGGTGGACTCGGCCGAGTACAGCTGCCTCAAAGCCATCGCGCTCTTCACGCCTGGTAGGGGGGTTTGGGTTCATCTGGAGGTGGGAGTGAGCAGGGAGGGGGTGTCTGGTGTTTTGCTGGGGGTTTGGGGACCAAGGAGTGGCTGGAGATGGCAGAGGGTCCTCGTTGGCTGCTTTTGTCATCCCAGCTGTTCTTTTTTGTCTCATTTCTTGGGAATGAGACCTTCAGGAATGCAAATACCCCCTGGAAAACAGGGGGGTGGGAGCCTTGGCCCCATCCCAGCTCCACAGAGGGGGTTCAGGGAGTATCCAGAGGTGGCAGAGGGTCCTCATTCCCTGGCATTTCACCACGGATTGCAGCATCTGAGTGCATCCAGCTGGGTGCAGGGATGAGCTTCCTGGGGTAGTGGGAATGGGACCTTCAGGAATGCAAATACCCCCTGTAAACAGGGAGGTGGAAGCCTTGGCCCATCCCAGCTCCACAGAGGGGGTTTTGGGGTCCAAGAAGCATCCAGAGGTGGCAGAGGGTCCTTGTTCCCCATCCCTTCTTCACTGTGGTTTGCAGCAGTGGGAGTTGTTCTGAGAGGTGTAGGGATGAGCATTCCGTGGGAATGAGGCTCCCAGGAACTCAAATACCCCCTGGGAAATGAGGGAGGGTCTTGCAGAGCTCCATCCATGCTCATCCCATGCTGTGGATTTGCCTGGTCCTTCCAAACCTGAACACACCAGAGCATGTCCAGGGCTGCAGGTTGAGAGGAAGAGTTTTGGGAGCTCCCTGTGGATCTCTCTGTGGCCTCACTGTCCCTGCCAGTCTAAGCTGGGTCAGGGTCTCCAGGAGCTGTGGGGTCACTCTGGGCTTCCAGGCCAGGGTGAGGGACAGTGTTCCCACTGTCCCTGCCAGTCTAAGCTGGGTCAGGGGCTCCAGGAGCTGTGGATGTTCAGTGTGGGCAGTGCCCTCACTGTCCCTGCCCCATCCTATCTGGATCAGGAGCTCCAGGAGCTGTGGATGTTCAGTGTGGGCAGTGCTCTCACTGTCCTTGTCCATCCTGTCTGGGCCAGGGTCTCCAGGAGCTGTGGGGTCACTCTGGGCTTCCAGGCCAGGCTGAGGGGCAGTGTTCCCACTGTCCCTGCCCATCCTATCTGGATCAGGAGCTCCAGGAGCTGTGGGCTGTTCATTTCCCAGGGCTCTTTGTGACCTGGCAGCTATCCCAGACCTCCCCAAGTGACCTCCAGAGCCCTGCCACGAGGGACACGGGGCCATCCCACCTCGCTGACCCCCACCCATCCCTTCCCGCTCCTCCAGACGCCTCTCCCGCAGCCCTCCCTGCCCTGTGTGACGCTCCGTGTTGCTTTGCAGACGCCTGCGGGCTGTCGGACCCTGCGCACGTGGAGAGCCTGCAGGAGAAGGCGCAGGTGGCGCTGACCGAGTACGTTCGCTCCCAGTACCCGTCGCAGCCGCAGCGCTTCGGGCGGCTCCTGCTGCGGCTCCCGGCGCTCCGCGCTGTCCCCGCCGCGCTCATCTCCCAGCTCTTCTTCATGAGGCTCGTGGGGAAGACGCCCATCGAGACGCTAATCAGGGACATGCTGCTGTCTGGGAGCACCTTCAACTGGCCCTATGGGACGGGGCAGTAGGGACAGAGCCCCGGGGGGACATCCTGGAACTGCCCCTTCCCCTCTGCCTCCGGCAGCTGGATGTGGATTCCCGCGGTGTCCCTGGGTCCCTCCCGGCCTCGGAGCTGTGTCTGCCACGGGAGGGGGTGCTGCTCCCCACAGAAGCTGTGGGGGGGTGGTGGTGTCCCCCAAAAGCAGCGGGGGCACGGCGTTGCCCCCCAAAATCCGAAGGTACTCTCTGTGTCATCGCCGTTGGACACTGAACTGTTCTGTCCCCTGTGAGGTGGAGCTTCCTGGCTCTCAGCAGTCCCCCCAGGGACTTTGGAGCATCTCTTCCCCCTGGGGACCCCCAGAGCATCCCCGGGGCTGGTCCCCCTCACTGTCCCTGAGTGGGAGTCCAGGGAAGGGGGGGTCTCATCCTCTTTGCTCCTCCAAATCTGGATTTCAGATGTTGGGAGGCTCAGACAGGAGGTGGTGGGAGATGGGACCAGCCCCACTGGAATGTGGGGCACCCCTGGCTCTGTGACCCACCCCAAGTCCTGGGAATTATGGAAAAAAGGGTCATTTTAAAGCCCCTTTGTGGCCACCAGGACTGATCCAGCCTTGAGGACTGAGCAGCCCCTCTCTGAGGATCAGGCCTGGCTGTGCCTGATCCCAAAAACCCCTTTCCACTCTCCACACCTTCCACTGAAGCATCTGCACTGTGGGGGCACTGGGGAGGGGCACAGGATGGGGGGGGGGGGCACAGGAGGGGCTTGGGGTACGGGGGAGGGGCTGGGGGGGTCCTTCCTGGGCTCCTTCCTGCGGCGTCCCTTGGTGCTTTGCCCCTCCCAGGGCCAAATCCAGCACCCACCACACTCCCCCCAGTGGGGGGTGGGTGCCAGCAGCCCCCTCCCCACAATCCTGTGCCTCGTTGGATTTTTTTAAGCCACATTTTGGGAGAGAAAGGAGATTTTGGGGGACCGAAATCAGGCTGGAAAGGGGCAATGCTGCTGGGAGGGGATTCCCAGCAGTGCAGGGGGCACACGGAGGGGGAGGGGGCAGAGCCACCTGGGAGGGATCAGGGGGGTCCCTTGTGCACCATGAGGGTCCCCAGGGCCAGAGGGGGCACATGGGGAGTGGGGCAGAGGCACCTGGGAGGGATCAGGGGTGTCCCCAGGGGTGTCCCCCCCTCTCCGTGTGACAGATGGCAGCAGGATTAGCCAGGATTTGGCATTTAGGTTGATTCACTGAAAATATAATCCTTGTTCAATGATACTAAACAAATGAATTAAGTCAATAAAAGATGTTTCTTACAGTGGTGGGGGTCTGGTGTGAGCAGGGATTTGAGGGGGTGGAGCCAAGTGGGGGATATAAATCCCCCTCCCCAAATTGAAACTCCTGTAAAACACCTAAAATTGGGTGGTTTATGGGTAAATTGGGGGTCTGGGAGGCTCCTGGTTGTGGTTTATTAACACAGAGGAGGCTCTCAGGGAGAAATCCTGCTGGGGAAGAGCTGGATCAGCAGGATGGAGAGGAGCACAGAGGTTTGGATTGGGGCTTTGGGGTGGGAGTTGGTGTCCCCCTGCCAAGGTGGAGGCGTTTGGGGTTCCCCCTTTCAAGGTAGGGAGGTTTGGGGGACTCCCCCTCCACCCCCCAAGCCCCATTTACACCAACCCCAATTTAAAATCAATAGATACACTTCATTTATTAAAAAAAAAAATGAAATATTACACAGTTTCAAACAGTTCCTTATAAAATATCACTGGGGGGGGATCCCCAAAGGGGTTCTGCCCCCCCACCAACCCCAAGGGGGTCCAACCAAGGGGTTCTCTGCCCCCCCTGGCCATGGTTTGGTACCCCAGCCCCTGTGAAGGCACCCAGGGGGGTGCAGACCCCCCAGCAAACGTATTTACAGGAGTGGGAGGGGACCCCCAGGGTGGGAAGGCACTGAGGGGGCACTCCCAGGGTTGGGGGGGTCACTCTGGCAGCTGCCTCCAGCCCCCTGCCCTTGGCACGGGGGGTGTTTGAGGGGATTTTAATACAACAAAAGGCACAAAATGCCCCAAAGTCTTTGGAGAGGGTGGGGAGGGAGCAGAGGGCCCTCCCCTGTGCCCCTCTTTCCATGGAGGGGGGCTCAGGTCACCCCCGGACCTTGTCGTAGTCGCTCACCATGCGCTTGATGTGGAAGAGTTTGTTGCGGAGGGTTTTGGTCTCCTGCTTCTTGGTCTGGTAGTCAGGGCTCTGAAAGGCAGCAGGGGACTGGCATCAGGGCTGGGGGGCATGGGGAGCATGTAAACCACCCCCCTCAAAAGCTGTGCCACCCCATCCCTCAGCACCCCTCACCCAACTCACCCTCTTGAAGTCCTTGAGCCTGTTGTACTCCTCAGCCAGGTCCTGTGGAGGGAAGGGCAGGAGGGGCATCACAGTGGGGCACAGGGAGTGGTCTCAGCCTGGAGGGCACCCCAGGGGGGCAAGTGCTGCCCTGTGGTGTCCCTGATATCCCACAGCATCCCGAGGTTCTGCAGCATCTATCCCAAATCATCAACATTCATCCCCAATACTCCACAGCATCCTGAGGTTCTGCAGCACCCATCCAGATCCTCCCCAACATCCATCCCAGATCCTGCCCAAAATCCATCCCAGATCCTGCCCAAAATCCATCCCAGATCCTCCCCAACATCCATCCCAGATCCTCCCCAACATCCATCCCAGATCCTCCCCAACATCCATCCCAGATCCTCCCCAAAATCCATCCCAGATCCTCCCCAACATCCAGTCCCAAACCCTGCAGCATCCCAGATCCTCCACAACACTCATCTCCAATGCCTGAAGGCATCCCAAGACTCCCTAACATCCATTTCTCATGCCCTGCAGCATCCCAGATGTTCTACATCTATTCCAGATCCTCCACATCCACCCCAAACACTCTCCAGAATCCCAGATCCTCCACATCCATCTCAGATCCTCCACATCCATCCCCGATCCTCCACATCCATCCCAGATCCTCCACATCCACCCCAAACACTCTCCAGAATCCCAGATCCTCCACATCCATCCCAGATCCTCCACATCCATCTCAGATCCTCCACATCCATCCCAGATCCTCCACATCCATCTCAGATCCTCCACATCCATCTCAGATCCTCCACATCCATCTCAGATCCTCCACATCTATCCCAGATCCTCCACATCCATCCCAAACACTGTCCAGAATCCCAGATCCTCTCCATCTATCCCAGATCCCCCATATCCATCCCCAACACTCTCCAGCATCCCAGATCCTCCACATCCATCTCCAATGCTCTCCAGAATCCCAGATCCTCCACATCTACCCCAGATCCTCCACATCCATCCCAAACACTCTCCAGAATCCCAAATCCTCTCCATCTATCCCAGATCCTCCACATCTATCCCAGATCCTCCACA
>JAWWLZ010000639.1:0-12225 GCA_035041345.1 Poliocrania exsul | reverse complement strand
ACTGACCCAAGAGGCTCTCTGGTAGGACTGCCCCTAGCTGAATCTGATTTGTGGTCAGTACAGTTACATCATTGTCTGGGAGGGGGTTTGATCTTCTGCCCTTCTGCTGCCACTATGCAGATGTAATGGGGTCAGTCTGCACAGAGGCCAGTCAGTGCTACATGACTGAGGCCAGCATTAGAGAGCTCTGTGTGCAGTCACGATTCATCGGCTGGAGGGCTTCAACCCCAGCTAGAGCAGTGAAACAGCTGCGCTTGACCCTTTCAAGCAAACTAGCAATAGTTTGATACAGGCTTCAAAGGAGGTAAAACCTGAGCCATAGCTGGGACAAGATCTTCCCCAGGAAGTCCACAAAGAGGTAGTGACCCAGTGAGCATTGGTGCTTATGAGCTTGGAACACTGATCATACAATTAACACATGAATTGTTTGTGATTTCTTCGAGGTTCATTTGTCAAGGCACAAAGAAAGGAGTGGTTACAAGGAGTCTCATGCACAACTTTCTTATTGTAGGTGTTTTGACTATAAGCCAACCACTTTATCCCACAAAATTAACAACCCTAATGAGCGTTCTTTGAGCTCTCCTTGCTATACAGCATGGCTGCATGACAGTGATTTCCCCTTGAGCTGGAACACTTCTCAAGATTGCTCCTCAAGACAGAGATTCTATACTAACAGATCTATGGATGAGTCCAATCCGAGTTTTTTTCTAAAATTACAACTGGACAGCATTCCAGTGACTCTTCCCTCTGCAACAGTTGAGTGGGGCTCTCTAGGTCCAGGGCTTAGCCCATTACCTAGAGAAGTGTGCTCCCCCCAGGGAGCCCGCAAGGACCACACAGGGACCACAGTCAAGGGATGAGAGAGAGAGCCAGAGCCGTTTATTGATTACAGAAGGGGGTATTTATGGGTTCAAGAAGGATCAGAAGATAACCAATAGGAATCTCGAGGGACTCCGGACTTTTCACCAATAGAATTCAAGGGTTAAGAGCCAATAGAAAGGATTAGAGATAGGCCTATGAGAAAACTTTCTGAGCCTTCATCAGGGACGCTGCAGACATTCCAAAGTGGGAGATAAGGGTAACTCAGGGGATTTGGGGAAGAAGAAGTGTGATTCAGCAAAAAAGAACAATAGACTCCATCTTGTACATTTAAACAACATTGAAAACCTCAGCTTTGAAAGCATTAGAGTTAGCTTCTTCATTTTCTTCATGAGTCCACTTCTGACAGAACTTTTTCCATTCCAGATACTGTAAGTTGAATGCCACATTTCCTCCGTTTTTATTTTCTAAAACTGAATACGCTTTTATTGATTGGAAACTCCTGGCACAACCGAGCAGACATGGAAAGACCCAAAAAGAGAGCAACTACAAAAAGTCCTAGTAGTAGAAGTGTAATAACTTTTCTCACAGTGGAGGAAAGGCCTTTTAAAGGCAGCCAGCTGAAAAGATCATCAGGGGTCTAACTATCATCCTGGTCGATCTTGTGGACTAAGGACTTAAACTGATAGATATGGGAGTGAATAGATTGAGGCCTTCAAACTCCTGACATCCATGTCCATTGACTAAAAGCAGAAAGTCAATTGCATCACGATTTTGCAACAAGGTTTTCTTATTGTCTTGGGTATCTAGCAACAATTCTTCCAGGGCGGCACTAGGGGCATTAGCCTCTTTCTCCTACTAGCAACCCATTTTGGTAAGGAAATCTAATGCATTTGTTGTGCCAATTGCTGGGATTAGTACACCACCTAAAACATTCTTGGTGTGTGACCAAAAGTTCATGTGAGAATTGCATTGTACTGTGAATTCATGCAAGTGTTGCATTTTTTCTAAGGGATGTGATTCAGCTGGACTGAGTGGGGGTGCCACAGCAATATAGGTTTGTGCTGCTTTAGGTGAAGAAAGTGCTTTGGGCTGAGCTGGGTAAGAACTAAGAGGTGGGTACAACACTTGGGATTGTCTACTCACCCTACGGGATTTTACATGTGAAGAGGGTGATGCTGTTTGGAAATTAATACATCTTTCAACATGATTTTTGGGAGGACTTGCAGGCAGAGATTTCAGAAAAGCAACTGGATTTTCCAAACGTGCAAGGGCCTCCTGCAAGTAGTCTAGGAATCACTTTCCAAACTCTGACTCCACAAATCAAAAAGACTCCTTTTGGGAGAACAACTGAATTCAGGGTGGCATGTATTTGATAAGAAACTTCCTCCTTGCACCAAAAACTGAAATTAGAAGAAGGTCCATAAGAAGTGACATTAATTATCTCAGCTGAGGCAACATGTTTGTTGTGGAAGAAGTAAAAACAGAGAGGGGATTTAATACTTCGCAAGATTTCTAATTCCTCAGGTCTCTGCCACTGATAGCTAAAAGTCTGACACGTGAAGTTTTTCTTGGTCATGTGATGCAGTCTAAGAATGGATTTTTAAACTGATCATGGTCATCACACATGGGAACACATTGATTTATGAATTCTCCCCATTCTTGTGGTTTCCCGGGTATTCCTACCGGTCAAGTCTTAAAAGGGTTGGAGGGGTCTAGAGTAGACAGACAGATACAGCCAGTGCTCAAAGATTGTGTCAGATTTAACCAAATATTTTATCTGGAAAGAATTACCCAATTAGGAATTGGTGGAGATGTACCAAGGACTCCTGACGGTGAGTCCATCTAATTTGTTGGTCTTATGCTGCACACGTGTGATGGGTTTGATCCATGGCTTCCTCAGTAACTAAGTGTAACTAAGGAAGTGGACATTGCATGAGTATTCCACACGTGTTTTCCACGTAGCAGAGGAGGAGGGGAAATAGGAAGGATCTTATTCTTCCAGCTTCCGGCGAGGCTCGGGGGAGCAGGAGGAGCTGGATGGTCCCTTGTTTCTGTTGGTTTTCCTAGCTCGGGACATGGTGAGAGCATGTCAATGCCTGTTCTCCTCCTTTCTTGAAGTTTTTAATTGTATTTGCCTGTTTCATTTGTTTTAGTTTGGTTTTGTTCCTCCTCATTCCTCGTTACCTCTTCCCTCTTCCCTTTTCCCTTTTTTCCCTGGGACGGGGCTCCATATAGTGTATACAAATTGCATATATGGCTGAAAATGTTAGAAAATATAATTTCTTTTTTAATTCAGTTCAGTTTCTTTTGAGTTCTTTTCTTTCCAGTTTTTTTTTCCCCTTTGCTGGGAAGACTCTGGGAGGAGGGAGGAGGCAGTCCAGAGCTGGTAAAAAAAAACTAGGCCAAACCTGAGACAACATGAGAAGCAGGAGTATCCTGAAGATGATGCTGATCAGGGATCACTTCCTGAATCTGCTGTTGCTAGATCTACTGCTGCTGGATCTACTGCTGCTGGATCTGGAGGGGAAACTTCCTGGTAGATCTTTACTAGTCTGGATGGTACCCATCGTGAACCTGCATCTGTAGAAACACAAGCATGTCCCCTTCCCCAAACAATTAGGAGAACAGGACTAAGCCATTCTCCTGTCAGGCTATCCCTATATTTTGCCTTAGCCCCCTTGAGCTAACATATCTCACAAGGTTTGAGATTCCTTACCTGAGACTGCAATATCCTTTCATACCCAAGCTGCAGAGAACTTTTTTGTAACAGACCCTTGGTAAGTGATTTATACTATGCCAAATTAATATTAATGAAATCCACGTAGTTAATTCCTTTAGAAATAAACTATGAGACCAAGACTGGACCTAGCTGCATCTAAGCTTTATTTAGGAAGCAAAGGATCCCCTGCAAAACTCGTAACTCAATGGGATTCTTTGAGTGACGCTAAAGTGCAGGCATGTACACATGCCACATTGACATAGTGCTTTACAAAAACAATTCCAGACAAGTAAATTGTATTGAACTTTCCTTCAAAGGAAGAATGAATATATACACTAATATATTTGCTTGATTATTTTTCTCCTTTTCCCCCCTCTATATTTAAAACAATGTTGACTTTCAAAAGTCCTTAATCTAAATGCTTATTAAGTCAATCTACAGGCATAGGCCATGTGCAAAAATAGGCAAGCAAAAAGAACTACAAAGACTCAGGGATCCTTTGCAACAACAGAGCTATGCACAGTGTATGTGAATTGAAGACAGCGTACCAAGAGACACTGGAGGCAGGAAAATTACCTACATTACAGCATCCGAACAGTCCCTTGGTCTGAGCAGTCAGGTAGAGTCCCATTCACCTGAATTTATGTTTTAGCCTCTTGAAGCTCAATTTGGGGTGATTTTAAAGGTGGGCACAGGTGAAATTTGTGCTTTTAATTGACCTTTATGACAGAAATGAGAGTCTAAAAAACCCCTAACCAAACAACCAAAAGCAAATTCTGCTTTTCAAACCATAAGAAAGAAAGACATCAATGTGTACTTGATGCCAGAGTAAACCATGGCCTGTTCATGTATAACTCTGTGTGCATCCAGCCTTTCAGAAAGGTTTTGGCTCAGTCAAATGTTGGAGGTTTTCCTTCTTTGTGAATGAATGGATAGCATTCACTTAGCATTTTAACCACTTGTGTCTGAAACTAAACACACTCACCCAGTGTCTATGCCTATGTATTCCACTAAACACCCAAACCTTTTTTTTTTTTTAATAGGGAAGCAGAAATAACACATAAGCCCACCTGAGAGAAATTCTGCCAAGGATGACATTGCTTAAAGTGGAGGCAAGAGCTGCTGCTCAGGCTGTTAGGGCTGTTCAGTTTGAGAGCAGCCATTGCAAATTCAATAATTCTCTTAGGCCTGAAGTACAAGCATCCAAAATTTAGATTTAGAGTAGTTTAGCTTGCTACTGACTATCAAAAGACCCTCATCAGTAGAACCACTCTGATGGCTTAGTAAATATATGTTCTTTACAAGAGGAATCATATAATCCTAGAATCATACGATGAACTGGGTTGGAAGAGACCTCTGAGATCATCAAGTCCAAGCCTTGATTCAACGCCACTGATTACTAGATCATGGCACTAAGTACCACATCCAGTCTCATCTTAAAAACCTCCAGGGTCAGAGAATCCACCACCTCTCTGGGCAGGCCATTCCAATGCCTGATCACTCTGTAAAGAATTTCTTTCTAATATCCTGCTTCAACCTCCTCTGGCAGAGCTTAAGCCAATGCCCGCTCGTTCTATTGCTGGTTGCCTGGAAGAAGAGACCAACCCCCACCTGGCTATAATCCTCTTTCAGGTAGTTGTAGAGAGCGATGAGGTCACTCCTGAGTCTCCTCTTCTCCACACTAAACAACCCGAGCTCCCTCAGCCTCTCCTCATCGGACTTGTGCTCAGGTCCCTTCACCAGCCTCATTGCTCTTCTCTGGACCTGCTCCAGCTTCTCAATATCTTTCCTGAACTGAGGGATGCAGAACTGAACACAATACTCAAGGTGTGGCCTCACCAGCACTGAGTACAGGGGAAGGATCCCTTCTCTTGTTCTGCTGGCCACACTATTCTTGATGCAGGCTAGGATCCCATTGGCTTTCTTGACCACCTGGGCACATTGTTGTCTCATGTTCAGCCTCCTGTCAATCCAAACTCCCAGGTCCCTTAGTATGGTGTCTAACATTCTTAATAGTGAAAAAAATCATAAGTTGCAAAGAAACAGACCATGCTTTAATTGAGAGCCTGATATAAATGTGAAAACTGGTTATAAAGGCTCCCTAGGCATAACCTGGATAAATTTGTAGGGTTCACAATCCCAGATACTTTTGTCTAAGCATGCATCCTTTGCTTTCTTAAGTGCAGTCTGTCTTCCCAATGAAAGAAAATTCCTTTAACCTGAAAGGTAAAGTTATTGGCTTCTCCTCTGTGAAAACAATTTACTGTAAGGTTCTTGCACATGGAATCTGCTTTTTTCAGTGTGGTTCCTTTTATTCAAATTTACTTTTACTGCTTTAATTTCTGAGGTTTATTATATCTTTTCCCCCCTGGAATGTATTTCCCTCTGTAGAATAGAAATGCTAAAAATAATTAGATTGATAACTGGTTTGTCTAAAAAGTATGAAAAACATGGCTCTAGAAATATTGTTTTGTAGCTGTGAAGATTTTCATGAAATGCACAGTTATTCTTTTTATCTTATTTCCTTGTCATCAGTGGATTGAAGATCATATATTCAAATTGTGATGTTTTCTTCATTTTCTTCCAAAAATTTTGTGTGATGAACTCAGACTGAAGAGTTTTTTACACATTTAAGTGTTTCATTCTTCAGTGTAGGAAGATTTTCCTAGTGCAAACAGAGTTTATCCTCAGACATACCAGTTCACACAAGGACTGTACATGCAAAAGGATGGAAATAAATGCTACAAAGAGTCAATTGCTGCATCTATCAATGTAAACTCAAGGTGCTAATTTGGCAAAATAAAGAGTCCCCACTTAGTGAAGGCATTTCTTGGGACAGTGACTGCATGGACCCACAAGCTCGAGAACAATGGCAAATCAGTTTATTAATGTTTGTGCACGCATTTTTATACCCTTCAGTGGGTGGGTTACATAAGCATAGAACACGTGACACTCCCCACCAGCAATCTTGAGCCCATCCAGTGGGCATGTGCAATCAAGCACTCTCTTCACAATCTTCAGAGACTTCAGTTCCCATCCTCCCAAGTGACAACTATCCTGTAAAGAATTAACCCTTTTCCTACATATCCCTCTTCACATGATGCTATAGTCATGGGAAAGTCAAGGTCAAAACATAATGTCCCAAAATATTTGCTGCTAATAGCAACACCAGTAGAGTTCGGGAGAAGTACAACAAACACTTTACAGATTTTATGATCATGTCAGATCATGTGCTGTTACTGATAGTCAGCTTTTCATGTTGATGTACAGTTGCTATTCCTTTTTTTTGTGCTGACTTCTAGGAATCTAGGAATCTTGTATGTTAAACTCACTTCCTATTTCTTGTCCTTGGAAAAGTATTGCCTCCTTTCAGTTTGAACAGTTACCTAGTCCTTTTGATTCAGCAATTATTTGTTATTTTGCTGATGTTTTTCTGTAGATAGGAAACCTGAGGACAGAAGCAGTACTGCTATAAAGACATTCCCTGAGCATTTCTACAATAGCTTCATTGATGTACTCTTTCCCTTAAAATTTAAGTAATTACTCCTCTGCTCATGTTCCTCCCTGCTTCTATTGGCCAGCACTTTAACCTGTTCTTCCTTTAAAAGACATGCTAACAAAATTGGCCTGACAGAGATGGTAATATCTTTGTCCCAAACCTCCTTTAAACAGTACCTTAGCTATTGCTTTTTTTGTATCAGTATTCAGGTCATGTTACTCAGTTTCTGCTTGCACTTCTCTCGCTCACACCTCTCCACATGCTTTGAGGTGATGATTTTCATTGTTTAAGTTATCTGTTCTCACAACTGAGCTTTATTGTTTCTTCTATTTATTCTGTGTGAAAAGGTATGATTACATTGCCCAATGACTTTTCACTCAGCTTTTCTATACAATAAAGTTATATTCTCTTTTGTTCCTTGCATGTGTCATAATTTGCTTATTAGTAACCTTCTTGAAGTTAATAGATTATACTAGTTTGTTCTCCTATGATGGGAACAAATTTATAGCACTCTATTATTTTCAAATTTTAAGTGTTAGTTTATAAAAAAATCTAAGTAAATCTGGTCACATTTTTCATTTTCTTATCCTCAAGAGGCAAAAATATATTTAGAAGAAATATGAATTCTTCATTGTATTTTTAAGTAGTGTACTGTGATCCTGGACATAACAAATATTTCATTGTTTGTCTGATAAAGACGGGACAACAACTGCAATCTGTTTGGTGTAACATTATGCTCCCTGTGTCTCCATGATAAGTGATACTCCAAAGACTTTTCTTATAAATACCATTTATTTATTCTGTTTCTGTGTAACAGTGCTGGACTCATCCTTATTACCTGCACTTGTATGAAGAGTTGAGCAGATTAACCTGTATTAAAAGTCAGTGCAAACCTTAACTGCTCCCTAACAGCAACAACTGCCAGCAATCTTAGCAGTGATCATTTTGTCCTGCAAAGAAAGGGCATCTTACCAGCTCTGTCTGTGTTCATTTACTACCCCAAAAATAAAAATAGCATGTTTTACAAGAAACTAAAGATGAATTTGTGTTTGTATTCAATATCTCAGCTTCAAAACCACTGGATCATGACAACAAAACAGAACCTCTGCTACTTTCTTTCAGGTTTTTTGCTTGCAGTTCCCCCACTCAGAAGTAAACCATTATTTTCAATGAGACACACAGCACATCTGGCACAGCAAACTATTTGAGAGGTAATGCTCACTCAATGTCATTTTGTTGCCTAAAACAGGAAAAACTTTTCGAGACAACGTTAATCTGGCAAAAGTTAAGAACAGTTTTTCAACAAGAGTTTTCAGAGTACAAAGTATGAAGAGACACACCCTGCCTCCAATGACAGCCTCACGCTTCTTTGGGCAGGACCTAAAGCTCTTCATAGCTGGTCCAAGAGGAGAGGTGGTGAGCAGGGAGGCCTCACTCCGGCCATGTTGCCCTCCAGTATATAGAGACGTGCACCTCAGTATAAGTGTCTTACCAATTTATAACACTACTTAATTACCATAACTAAAGGTTACATCCAACCCAAGAATCCCTCAGACCTCGTACCACTCTGGTGCCATTCTGGTGCCATCCCTTGGCGTGTTGTCTTTGGAACTGAGTCACAGGTCTCAGGACCCTTTACTTCTTCACCATCATCCTCTTCATATAATGTCACTTCTTTGGAGCTTCTCCAAGGTCTCTGGGCCTTTCATTACTTTTACTAAAATGACTAAAATTACTATTTTGACTATAATATGTACTGTCATTCTAGTCCTCGTACACCTGTCCCAAGTGAGATGTTCTGGCTGCTCTTTTAACACAGAAATTCAGGAATGTAACCAGGAGTAGAAATTGTTAGCTACTACTCAAGTGTGAGAAACTATACAGCTATATAAAAATCTACAAATACACAAAATCCTCAGGCATCAATTTCAGTGATGCCCTTTCCTGCATAGAGCTGGGAGCTGCACTTACCAGGGGAGGTATTTCTTCAACTGCTGGTGGTGCTCACTGTTTATACAGGCATGTTCTGTGAAAAGGATTGGGGAAACAGGCAATGAGAAACTATACAGATTAACCAGCTCATGAAAAGTCCAGTCCTCAAGGTTACACCATTCTGATGGGATTAATGTTTAGAAAATAAGTCCTTCTGTTCACATACCAAAAAAACTCAAAACAAAACAAAAACAAAAACAACCAACAAATAAACAAACAAAAAAATCCCACAAAAAAACCCAACCCAAAACAAAACAAAAAAAACTGGTGAAAAATGTATGGTGAAATAGGAAACAAATGAAGGTTATATTAAAGCACATTCAATTCAGGAGAATCAGTGGTTCAGTAGGAAGAAAACAAAGAGATCATGAGCCAACAGTGTTGTTTAGTGGCCAAAAGGGCCAACAGAATCCCAGGATGCACCAGGAAGAGCACTGCCAGCTGGTCACAGGAGGTGATCCTGCCCCTCTACTCAGTCCTGGTAAAGCCACATATGGTGTGGGGTGTCCAGTTCTGGGTTTCTCAGCTCAAGAGAGACTGAAGTAGGTCCAACAGAGGGCAACAAAGTTGATTGGGGGACAGGAGCATCTCTCTTATGAGGAAATGCTGAGAAAGTTGGATCTGTTCAGCCTTGGAAAGAGATTCTGAAGGGCTGAGAGAAGACCTCATCAATGTATGTAAGTATCTGAAGGGAGGGTGTCAAGAGGATGGACCCAGGCTCTTCTCGGTGTTGCCAAGCAATGGGACAAGAGACAGAGGGCAGAAAGTGACACACAGGAAGTTCCGCCTGCATATAAGGAAGACCTTCTTTACTGTGCAGATGACCACACTGGACCAGACTGGCCAGAGAGATTGTGGAGTCTTCATCACTGGAAATAGTCAAGAACTGTCTGAATGGAACCTGTGCCATGTGCTCTAGGATGAGCTTTGTGCTCTGTTTTAGCATGGAGGTTGGATCAGATGTTGTACTCCGGTCCCATCCATTCTGCCCCATTATGTGATTCTGTTAAACTCTTTGGGCACAACTACATGACCAAAGAGCCCTCTCATTTACTGAGAGATCCCAGGCCACTGTACTTTTTTTTATTATTATTATTTTTAGTTTCTCTTCTGAAGAAAACTATTGAGCTACTTCTGCCAAAAATACTCTAGCTGGGAATGCATGCTTTAGGGAAAAACCTTGTGGACTTGTGAAGAAAGAATATTTTTGGCAAGATCCTAGTAAACTGAGGCCTAAATGGGGCCTAAATGGGACCCTATACTGACTAAAGCCAAAACTACCACAGGTATCAGTGCCACAGATACTCCAGAAGAGGAAAACATCATCACATTAAATCAAGAAGTTTGAACTGAAAGTACATGCATAGAAAACATCACCCTAAGGGCATAGGGGAGCCAGCTACAGGGGGTCTCAAGCAGCCCTGCACTTCAAAGGCTAATCTTAAACTGTGTGGTCAAAACACATTCTGTATCATATCAATCCTAAGAGCCAAGCTTTCTCTGGAATAAATGAATTAGGGTGTCATAACATAGCATGGTGGTTAGGAAAAGGAGGTTTGATTTTTCAATGGATTGTATCATTCAGAAATATAGCATGAATTACTCCATTCTCTCTTCAATCAGAATAAACTATGGAATAGAAATGGTAGGTGGTGGCAAAATAGAGGCGTAGTGGCAATCCTTCAAATTCTCTAGAATACACATTAGTTAAACATAAATACTAAGCCTCCTGTCTGACATCTTGGACTGAAGTCACAAGAACCAGTGTTTTCCAGTTTTTAAACAGCTTCATGTATTTTCTCAGCTTTTACAGGGGTTTTGGAGATATTGTCCAGGGAGAAATCTCAGTACTCCAGAAAGTCAGCAGCCAGGAATTCAGGCAGGACTTTTTTCTTTCTTTTACCTTGCTTAAAGGACATTTTAATTGTCATTTTTTTCTTTCTTAAGAAGTCCTTAATAGGCTGGTGTAGTGCTGTGACAAGAGTTTTGTTAACAGGAATTTTACCTCAGGCTTAGTTCCACACGATGAACTAGAAATGCGACTCTAATGCTTCCTAAGTCATGGCGTATTTCCTGTGTATTCAAACAGTCCCATGTCAGTTGTGATTCCTTAACTCCTTATTCTACATATTTAAATATATTGTACTGAAAAAAATGCTGCAAATGTAAGCATTTTCATCTGGTTTTGTAGTCATCTTAGTAAAAGGGGCATGCGCAGTACGTTGTGTCACCCAGCCTGCCCTGAATTCGGCTCTAAAACATCCTCAGTGGATGCATTCCAAGGTGTTCTTATCCTCTAACTCATTCAAATATGTCTAGTCATATATGCAATTACTCTTCACCTCAGTGCAATACAGATCACTGAAACAAAGTATTTCTTGTTTTTACATTCTGCTAACATCAAGCAACTATGCAAGAGAGAAAATATAAAAAATTCCTTTTAGCCCAGTTTGCATCATTCCTGGAGGGAAGAAATAATCTAGCATCCAGTTTTTCTCTTTGAAATCATCCATTCAAAGTCACCAAAGTCACTCAATTTTGGCAATGTTCACAGAGCAGATCCCAAGGTTTCATGGCTTTAAGTTAAGCAATAGTAGATACTTAACTTTGCCATTAAAGCACAGATTGTTTGAAATCTCTGACAATGTCTTCAAAAAGCCTGTGTTGCAGGAGTCTTAGTTTCTATTGACTTCTTTTTATCTCATTATCTCAGTTTCTTCTTTACTTTGCTCTGGTACAGATCACAAAACTTTCTGATTTTTCACAGTGTTACAATAATTTTTACTGAATCCACCACTATACTTATTAAAATGGGTAATATAGTTATGTTATTAATTTGTGATGAAGTTTTAATTTAAAAATTTTGCATAATACCATTATCAAGCCATCTAACATATATAAAATAAAAACACACAGATGATTTTTATACTGACTTTGAATCTTTTCACATGAAAGGGAAGAGGGAGACAAAAATACAAAGATTTCTAGTCTTAACTGTATTAATTAAAAGTTATTAGCTGTAAGTGCTTCCAGACAATCAGGTCCTTATGTACCCAACACTATCTGTCCTTTAACTGACAGCACACAGGATGGAAGGGGTTCTGACCTCTGATTTAAAGCTTCACTTCAGCCAGGGAGAAATATTAGCAATAAGCGCCTCCAGAAAAATTAGAGCCTTATGTACCCAGCACTG
>JAWWLZ010000638.1:0-12229 GCA_035041345.1 Poliocrania exsul | reverse complement strand
GAAAACCCTCCAGGGATGGGGAATCCACCCCCTCTCTGGGCAGCCCATTCCAAGGCCTGAGCACTCTCTCTGCAAAGGATTTCTTTCTGCTCTCCAACTTCAATTTCCCCTGGCAGAGCTTGAGCTGTGCCCCCTTGTCCTGTTGCTGAGTGCCTGGGAGTGTGGTTGTTCTAACCAGATCTTTTGGGTCTCCTTTCCTGAGCAGAAAGACACGTAGAGGATGGAGCAGGAAGTGGCGAGAGAGGAAGAGAAGGAGGAAGGTTTGATCGAGTTCTACGACTCCTTCAGGGACATGTTTGAGTTCTTCTGCAAGAACACCACCATCCACGGCACCATCCGCCTCGTGTGCTCCGCCAGCAACAGGATGAAAACGGCCTTCTGGACTCTGCTGCTGCTCTGCAGCTTTGGGATGCTCTACTGGCAGTTTGCCCTCATGTTCAGCCAGTACTGGGCCTACCCCGTGGTCCTCACCATGGCCATGCACTCGGAGCCCAAGATGTTCCCAGCCATCACCATCTGCAACCTGGACCCCTACAGGTACCCCGGGCTTGGAGGTGCCTCCAAACGGCATCCCGGGGACAGGGAGGTGCAAAGGGACTGTTGTTGTTCCCAAACTGGTGCTCAGATAAGGATCCTGTTGGGAATTGTGCAAGGATGTGTAGCAGTGAATTCCAAGGGCTGAGTCAGGGCAGAGGGAGCTCTGCCTTGGTGCCAGGTTTGTGCTCTGCTGAAACAGCCTGTCCCTGAAAATCTGGGCTGCTCTTCCCCACTGCACTCCTGATCTCTGGGATGCTCCATCTTGAAGCTGCTTCTCCTGGGTTTCATTCCAGAGAAATGGTGTAACTTGTTAAAAATACATTAAATAAGGCCAAAATACGACCTGTGGGGAGTCTGTGGCTCTGCCTGTCAGACCAGGCTCACACAGCACTGACCAAGTTATCAAGGAGTTTCACAGTACATAGTAAAGGAATTATGTAATTTCCTTGGAATAATTAGCTAATTGCCTGACAGGAGGGCCAGTTTGTGCAGCTCTGCACAGCTGCAGGTTCTGAGGTTTGCAGTGGAGGATCCAACAACTGGAAATTCAGCTGCTGGAGCTCCTAATAAATTAATTTCTTGGTGTGCTAAGCACAGGCACCACAATCACTGGATATTCCCACACAGACATCAAGCTCTGCAGAGCCCAGATCAGCCTTTCCACAGGCACTGAGAGCACATAAAACACCCTGCTGATGTCTGAGAGAAACCTCAATATTCCAACTAATTCTGTTGCTGGCAGGTTTGAGCTGGTCAGTGAACACCTGGCACAGCTGGATCGCATGGCAGAGGAATCCATCACCTTTCTGTATGGCATCAACACCTCAGCCAGGCTCTTCCACATGCAGGACAGGAACATCCACGTCAAGGACTTGTCCAGAATAGGGAACCTCAGCGGGTCCAGCTTCAAGCTGAGCCAGAACTTCTCCCTCCTGAGGACAACTGACCTCAGGTCAGGGAAGAAACATTCCAGCGTGGGCTTCAGGCTGGTGAGTGTGTCCTCCTCAAGGTTCAGCTTGGCTGCAGGCACAAAAAGCAGGACTTGCTGCTCTCTCTGGGGCAGGGGGAGAGGGGGAGTCTTCCAGCAGGGCAGGATGGGAACCCATCTCAAAAAAACTGAGTGAACAAGCAGGAAAACTCACAGGGGGTGTCCAGGTCCAAGCAAGAGTCCAGCTCAGCAGGGAAGGTCGTGGTGATGAGGCAGGTTTAGGTTCAGGACATGAAATTAGTCCTCAGCAGGGCCCATGGGGGGCAGGAGCACAGCAAAGCCCTGCACCACAGCCCCAAAGGGGCTAAGATCTCCCCAGCTGGGCTTAAATGGACCCAGGGGCAGAAGAGGTGGGTGGAAGCCCCAGGTAGGGCTTTTCAGGGCCATTAAAGGTCTTACAAGGTACCTTCAAAAAAAAAATGGCAAAAAAGTAGTTTCTGGAGTAAAGCTGAGATTGATGTGCCTGGAAAGAGCAGCAATTTTTGCCTGATGATTATCATCCTGCCCTGTCCTGGAGTCCTTCACCAAACAAACTTTCACCAGGAGCTGTGGGTGTTCAGCCTGAGTAAGGGCTCTGTTCATGATTCATGGCCTGGAGAGAATTCCCACCAGCCCTGTCATTCCTTCTCCCAAGGTTCTTGAGTTCATGGCCTGCTCCCTCCTCCTGCCTTTCCCCTGCCCCCATTCCCCTGAGCTCACCTGGTCCAGCTCTGAGGAGAGAAGATGCTTGCACATGACAAGATGCTTCCAGAGGTTCCTTCCAACCTCAGCCCTTCTGTGAGAACTAAAATCATCAGAGACTTCACTTTGGGGGAAAAACCAGAGATTCCTTTTGTCCCGGTATCCTTTCCCCTGTGATCCCTGTGCTGACTATTTCCCTGCTCTCCTCTCTCCCAGTGCAATGCCACGGGTGGGAATTGCTTCTACAAGACCTACTCCTCGGGGATGGATGCAATCCTGGAGTGGTACAGGTTCCACTACATGAACATCATGTCCCAGCTCCCAGTTATAATCAACATTTCTGACCACGAGGAGCAGATAGAGGACATGGTGTACTCCTGCCAGTACGATGGGGAGCCCTGCAGACCCAGGTATGGATCTCCCTTCCCAGGTGCCCTCCTGGCCATGCACACACACAACCAAAGCACAGCCCACACAGTGGCAAAGGTGTTGCCACACTGGTGATGAAACCCCATCAACATCTCTCTCTGTTTCAGTGACTATGTCCACTTTCACCACCCGGTCTTTGGGAGCTGCTACACCTTCAACAGCAAAGGGACAGACCCTTTTTGGACAGCTACAAAACCAGGAATTCCTTATGGTAATTTCTCTGGGGGAAGGAACAGAGCTGAATTTGATATCATTTGGCTATGGCTTCAGTATATCTCCTGTACATGACTTACATATTTAGCCCTCTCTTGTGCTCTGGTGGCACAAATCCTTTGCTTGCTTCCTTTGCTTGTATGATAAGTCTTTTAATCCATAACTTAGAGCAAGCAGAATATTAGTTTTGTTTTCAAGAAGAATATTGCTGCAGTGTATTATGGTGTTACTGCAGTATGTGATGGTATTTCTGCTGTATGTGATGGTATTTCTGCAGTATGTGATGGCATTACTACAGTTTGGGAACAGGCTGGTGCAGTTGCCTCCTGACCACTCTCCAGGTCTCTAAGGACAAAGAGAGGCTCTCCTGTGAGCTAAGGCAGCAGTCTGATCAGTGCTGAGGATTCAAGAGGTGCTGCTGTTCCTATTTGGGCCCCACACAGGTGGTTACCTCTTCCCTCTCCTTCCAGGGCTGTCCCTCATCCTGAGGGCAGAGCAGAAGGACCACATCCCACTCCTGTCCACGGTTGCAGGGGTGAAGGTGATGATCCACAACCACAACCAGACCCCATTCCTTGAGCACGAAGGCTTTGACATCAGACCAGGCATTGCCACCACCATTGGCATTCAACAGGTTGGCTCCAGGGCTTTGTTTCTCCTCCTTTTGGCAGAGCTGGGCGGAGCTGGCACTGCCAAGGGCTTGGGCACTCTGTTTGCTTCTCACCTCAGTGTAAATCTACACAACCCCCTTTTCTCTCTCTGGTGTGCTCAGGCTCCCCTGGGGAAAACAGAATTATTCCAAATGTGACCTTCTGGTCCTCACACTGGGGCCAGATTTGTTTTGCACTGAGACTTTTACACCTCTGAAATGTCACTGCAGCTCTACACAAGGAGCTGCCTGGGTGTGTTGGGGTGAGAACTTCCAGAAGGGATGGAGTTATTTGGGCAGGATGAGCTGCTGCCTGTCAGCTGAGCCACAGTGACTAAATCGGGGCAGGGTCAGGTGGGATCTCAGGAGAAGGTTCTGCCCCCAGAGGGTGGTGGGCACTGAACAGGCTGCCAGAGCTCCAGGAGTGTTTGGACAACGCTCTGAGGGACAGGGTGGGGTTGTTGGGGTGTCTGTGCAGGGCCAGGAGTGGGACTGGATGGTCTTTGTGGGTCCAGCTCAGGATATTCTGTGATTCTCTGAGTGACCACCTGACCTCTTCTCCCTCTGCCCTGGTACTTTCTCTGTTTCTTCTCAAGGTGTAGCTCTGCTGCTCACCTGCCTCACTGCACTTCTGTCCTCTCCTGCTCCCTGCAGTGCAGTCCGGGTGGGGGTGGCTGTGCCCAATTAACTCTGCTAATCACTCTTCTCTGTGCCCACAGGATGAGGTGAATCGCCTGGGTGGCAATTACGGGAAATGCACAACTAATGGCGATGATGTGAATGTGAAACTGCTGTACAACAACTCCTACACCCTGCAGGTGCTGTGACAGTGCTGAGCTGATCCGGGGGGGCTGAGCAGCAAACAGTCAGCCCTTCCTCTCCAGGGAGCCCTTCTGAGTCAGCAGGGGCACTGCTGGAGGGAGCAGAGACATCCCTGCCCTCAAAAAGGAGCTCCCAAACTGGGTGTCATAACTTGGAATGTGTTTGACTGAGTGGGGGATAATCAGGGCCAGGCACGGGGGCTGTTCCTCCTTCTGACACAAGGGACAGCAGGCCAGACAAGGCAGCTGGACTGCTCTGGTGGCACATTCTTGGGCCATCAGGTCTTTCTTTGTGTCAGTATTTGCTCCTGCCTCTGATTTTTGGGGCTGTTTCTGGACATAGTGCAGAAAGGGAGCTGGGCAAGTTCTGTCCCACTGATTTCAGTGCTGTTTGCAGAGGGCAAGTCAAGGAATGAGAAGTAAACCCCTTTGTACCATCATGGCTGGTGTCTCTTTGCAGTAACAGAATCTGGACCTTGTCTCCTAAGGGTTACATCCCACCCTGGGGGTTTGGGCACCTGAGAATTTCTGCCTTATCCAAGCTCTTTTTGCCTCCTCTCTTTTCCAGGCTTGTTTGCATTCCTGCTTCCAGCACATCATGGTGCAGAAATGTGGCTGTGGTTATTACTACTACCCTCTGCCTCCTGGGGCTGAGTACTGTGACTACAACAAGCAGCCTGCGTGGGGTAAGACCAAGGGCTGCTGCTCTGGGGAGGGCAACACCCTCCTGCAGCTGGCACTGCTCGGGTGGCTCCTGAGAGCACTCCCACTCTGCTTGGACAATTCCTCACATGGACTCACAGAATCACAGGAGGGACCCCCAGGGATCATCCAGTGCAGCTCCAGGCCCTGCCCAGGACACCCCAACAATCCCACCCTGTCCCTGAGAGGGTTGTCCAAGCTGGGGACAGTCACCTGTCTGTGCTTTGCATGGATATCAACTGGTGCATAAAAACTCCTTATTAAGGACATTTCTATGGGGTCAAACTCCTTCCTCTCATCTGCACTGGTGGCTGTGCTGGTGTAGGAAATATGTGGATTGAATTGTCCCCCAGGAGGGTGGGCAGGCCCTGGCACAGGTGCCCAGAGAAGCTGTGGCTGCCCCATCCCTGGGAGTGTCCAAAGCCAGGTTGAACAACCTATGGAAGGTGCCCCTGCCCATGGCATGGTGGGAACTGATTGATCTTTAGGGTCTCTTCCAACCCAAACCTTCTGTGATTCTGTGATTCTTAGACAAAGCTTTGAATAAATCCTCTTGGTTTCCTGGTTGGCCCAACCTCTCAGGGGATGCACAGGGGGGATTCATTTGCTCCTCTGGACCATTTCCAAAGGGAGAGGAACTGTCTGAGTGAGTTCCTTCCATTCCTGTCCCCAGGTCACTGCTTTTACCAGCTCTACAACAGGCTCAGAAACCACCACCTGAATTGCTTCGACCAGTGCCCCAAGCCCTGCAGGTGGGTCCCAAAAGCAGAGCTCAGCAAATGCCACCTTGGAGGGCAAATCACAGCAGTGACTGTGGGAAATGGAGTGGGAAATCTGGGGGTCAATTGGCATTTTCTGAACCAGAGAGGTTTGGGGTTGATGTTTGTGCTGAGAAAGGGAGAAGATGACAGCATGAGACAAATTCAATAAGATTTCTCTGTGTCTGTGACAACAGGGAGGGGAATTAGTTTTAATCATGTGAAGATGTTTTATTAAGCCCAAACCAAACTGGTTTGTGTCATTTTTCAACCTTTATTACTTTATTTTCACCTTTTTCATTTTGAAATGGAAAGACACAATTTTAAAGCCAAACACCAAATATTTTAATTTTGAATGTCTCAAAGAAAAGCTGTTTCCTCCTGACCTGAGCAGTTTTCAGGCAGCCTCTGGTTTTATATTTTAAGCTGACTTAGAAAGCTTTTTCCAAGGTTCTCAAGAGCTGCCCCAGGACCTCCTGCTTTGGGCAGTGATGAACAGTGTTAAACTCCTTCATGCCAGGGCTCCTCATGGTCATCATCTCCTTTTGTATCTCCTCAGGGAATCCCTGTACAAGGTGTCTGCTGGGACAGCCAAATGGCCATCAGCAAAGTCTCAGGTACTGCCCAGAGCCCCGAGTTTGGAGGGGACACCACTTACTGTGGCTGTGGGGACAGTCAGGTTAAGGGTGAAAACAAGGACTTGGGTGGCTACCAAAGCAACCTGGTCCAGCATCTGGGCCTAAGGGAATGACCCTGTATTAAACAGAATAATAAAATCCTGGACTGGTTTGGGTTGGAAGGGACCTTGGGGATCATGGGTCCCACCCCCCTGCCATGGGCAGGGACACTTTCCACCAGCCCAGGTTGCTCCAAGCTGCCAGACCAAGGTGCTGGAGAGGTTCAGTCCATCCCTGCTCCAACCTAAGCTTCCTTGTGACCTTAAGCAACCTCCCTGCCTCAGTTCCCGCCTCAGAGGGGAGGGAATGACTCTGCTCCCAGTGGGAGTTGTGGTGGGACAGCTCACCCTGGGGCCTGCAGGGCTGTGGTGGCAGCTCTGTGAGTCAGCAGGTGACTGAGTCTCCTGTTCCAGTGGTAATTATTTCATGTAGGTGATAATGGAGATGTAAACACAACCAATTGCATTGTAAAAGAGGAAATTACCTGGCAGGGTTGCCATTAAAGGCAGAATTAAGAACCAGAATGTTTTGCACACCTCAAACATCAGCCTGTATTTCCTTGATATTCAAGGACTTGGTAGCTGTCACTAATATGGTATAAATCAGCCAAGTGCATCCTTTTTATTACTCACAATAGCAATTTCATTGCCTAAAATCTGCATTTTGGAAGTATTAAACAGCTGATTGGGCAGGACTGGCACTGACTGGCACTAACTGGCACTAACCCCCCTTTGCTGCAGGACTGGGTCCGCCAGGCTCTGAGGCACCAGAACGGCTACAACTCCACCAGCAGCAGGTTGGTCCCTGTTTCAGCCATGGCTTAACTCTTCATCCTTGCAGAACCTGGAGGTGCTGGGCTGGAAAGGGAGGACAAGGGAAGATGTGCAGGGTCACCCAATGAACGTCCAACCTTTGTTCTCAACACTGTGAAACTCTCACTCCTGGGACCTCCCTCCACACTCGTGTCAAACACCCTCAGGAGGAAGGGCTGTGGGAGGGAGTGGGGAGGCCTCTCCTGCCTGGGAACCAGCATGTCCCATCAGAGCAGCTGGTGGTGTCCCAGCATTGTGACAGCTCCCTCTCTCCCATCCAGGAAGGACATTGCCAAGGTGACCATCTTCTACCAGCAGCTCAACTACCAGTCCGTGAACGAGTCCCCTTTGCTCTCGGTAGGTGCCACCACATCAGCTCCAAGCACTGCCATTGGTTCTGGGTGCTGGGAGGGCTGCAGGGAGGGTTGTTTGCAGCTCCCAGGGTGGGATTATTAGTCTTGAAGAAGATTGGCTTGGAATGTTCCCATTTTACACCATCACATGATTGCCCTCCCAGCTGGAGGCTGCAAACTGACCTGCTGGCAATGGGCAGTGATTTCCTGTTCCCAGAGCTCTGCTGGGTTTGATAAACACAACCCTCTGGTTCCTTCCACAGGAGAATCTGCTTCTGTCCAGCATGGGCAGCCAGTGGAGCCTCTGGTTTGGCTCCTCGGTGCTGTCTGTGGTTGAAATGTTTGAGCTGCTCATCGACACTCTGGTCTTGTCCCTCCTCTTCTGCTACCAAAGGCTCAGGTCAAAGAAGACCCTGCGAGTGGCTCACGGTGCCACTGTCCCCAGTGTGAGCCTGGCCCTGGAGAACTACAGAGCTGTGCAGGAAGGTGCTGGAAAAGGGGAGGATTCTGCCCAGACTGCCCCCTCTGGAGTGGCTGTAGCCAGTGGGGACCTGCACCTTCCCCCTCTCTCCAGAGAGGTGGCAATGCCTGGGAGGTGCCCAGAGGTGGTGCTGGGTGGGTTTGGGTGCCCAAGGGACAGCAGTTTGGGAGGGGAACCCAAGAGCTGAGCTTGTCTGTGTGCAGGAGAAGTGGGAGACTGGGAGCTCCTGTGGTGCTGCTGGAGAGGGGCCCAAAGAGACATCCTGGATCCAGCACCTGTGAGCACCCCCACCCCACCCTGGTGTGGGAACCTCCTCCAGCTCCTCCTGACCTACCCAGGTGTCCTGGGTCCAGGGTTGTTGGATCCTAACGAGTGTCTGGGGAGGGCAGGGCTGCACTTTGCTCCTGGGACAGTCCCTGAGTCCTGGTTGAAGCCTGTTCACAGCTGTCCATCTGTGACCCCTCGTGAGGAAACCAGCCTGGGGCTTCAGACAGGCCCTCCTGCATTTCAGAGAGATCCAGCCTGGTGTTCATGGAAGGAACTCCAGTGGAGGCCCAGGATTGTGGTGTACTGGAAGGTGTCCCTGCCCATGGCAGGGGAATGGGACAAGATGACCTTTAAAGTCCCTTCCAACCCAACCCATTCCGTGATTCCATGATTCCTACCCAGAGCTGTCTTGAGAGTGACAGAGCATGTCACAGGCTCTGATTCCAGCTGGGCTTCCAAGCCACTTCTTGTCCTGAGCCTGTCCCTGTTGCATTTTGGGGCCAAGGCACAGGCAGCAGCTGCTGCTGAGATGCTTCAGACTTAGCCCAGATCATTTCAAATGGGATTGACTCTCAGAGGGGAAGAGAAGAAAAGGCCTTGGGAACTTCATGTCACTGACAAAGCATCTGATTTCTGGGGAAGGTTGAACAGTGCTGCGTTTTTGTTGCACTCCCTTTATAAACAGAGATGGTTTAATGTTAATATTTGACAGTAACTTTTATATACATAATAAAACACATTTATTTTTGATGCTGAACTTTGCATTTTCCTCTGTTATGCCCTTGCTTGTGACTCTCTGCAGAAAAGGAGAGTTAACAAGAGATCCACAAGCTTTGTTTTTAACTTTTTAAATAATAAAATGCTCTGAACTCAGACTGTGACAGGGGGTTTAGTTTGGCTTTGCTTTGCCTCCAGCTGATATTTGGGGCTGTTGTTGCCTAATTGTTATTTCAAAGTGTTGGCTCTGGAAACATCATCTTCCAAAGGTCCAGAAGGCCCAATCTTGGGAAGGGTTTGGCTTCCAGACAGGCAGGTGGGACCCTCCCAGCCCCTCAGTTTGCTGCTTCCAGCACTGGAAACCAAACACCACCATGGGTTGAGAGTCTCAGTTTTGCTTGATTTGCTCCCTGCTGGTCCCAAAGCACAAGAAAAATCCCTGCATTGTGTAACACCATTTCCAGGAGGAGCCAGTTTGGGGAGAAAGGGTCAAATCCTCTGTCCCAAGGTCCAAACAGGACCAGGTATCAAGGGGTGATGTTTTGTCTCATGGGCAGATTTGGCACAGGAGGGATGTGGAAAATCTGCACCCCCCCCTTCTTGTGCCACCTTTAGTAGAATCAAGAGGTTTCTGAGCTGGTGGAATTGTAAGGACAGGGATCCAGTCTGGGGGCAGCTCAGATCACTCTGCACTCAGGGTGGGGACCAATTTCAGCTTAGCAGGCACCTCTTTGTTGCAGAACATCCCTCAGCCTGTGCAGTTGGGAAACCACCACCCAAATTCTGCACTGGGGTCACACCTGGCATGTCACCCCTGGCACTTCTGCTCTCCCACCTGGGGTGTCACCCCTGGCACCTCTGCTCTCACACCTGGGGTGTCACCCCTGGCACATCTGCTCTCACACCTGGGGTGTCACCCCTGGCACCTCTGCTCTCCCACCTGGGATGTCACCCCTGGCACCTCTGCTCTCTCACCTGGGATGTCACCATTGGCACATCTGCTCTCCCACCTCAGCTGGGCATTTCCCAGCAGGACAGAGGAGCAAACACTGAGGCCCAGAAGGGAGTCAGCTGTGCCCAGAATCACATCCCAGTGCCAACCCCCCTGCAGTGGAGCAGAAGGAGCTGCCACAGGGCACCAGCAGGTGCCAAGGGCTGTGTGTGGCAGCAGCCCCAGCCCTGCTCAGCCCAGAGGGGAAGGCACCGAGTTCAGGTGTCCCAGCACAGAATGTCCCTGTGCAGGAGTGGTTTCAGCTGCAATCCTGGGGCTAATTAGGCCCCAGCAGCTCATTAATGATGTCTCTGCTTCTGCCTTTGCTGCCTTGACGTTCTGGGGTGATTTTTGAGCCGCTGAGCTCATTTTTACCTGGTGCTGAACCCACATAGCCAGAGGGGGAAAGATAAGTGAGGGCTCCCAGGGATTGAGTGAATCCCTTTAACTTTCCCACAGAGCTCCCGTGCCCTTGGGCTGGCACAGACAAACAGTGCCACTGTCACTCAGAGGCAGCAGGACACAGAATTGCTGTCAGGAGCTGACCATGTTGATAAAATCATCGCTAAATCCTTGCTCAGTGAGGTCACTGCTCCTCCTGCACACCAGAGAAATATTTGTTGTGGCACTGCTGAGCTCTAACCCCAATCACAGGAATCTACTGTTGGAGCAAAGTGCTAGTCCAGATTTTTGAAGCTATTTAAGCCATTAATCCCCATTAACTAAACAAAAAGAGTCTTTTGGAGATGTGGGTTTCTGCAGCCACATTTCAGTGCTCAGTGTGTTTATCCTGGGGGTGCTGTGTGAGCTCAGAGTCTTTATTTTAGCCAGGAAATAGCAGAGCAGTCAAATGAAGGGGAAAGGGGAGTCAGGAGGGGGGTGGGAGCAAGGCAGGTCTGCCCAGCCCTGTGCTTATCAATCTGCTGCAATGTCAGGCAGCTCTCCTCCCATAAAAGTGACTCCTGATTCCCAAGTATCCATCTTATTTAACTCCTCCCCTGAGTTAATGAGCCTGCTTGGAGTCATTAACCGGGATCTGTTTGTCCCTCCAGAGGGAACCAGAATTTATTCCCCAATTTCCCTTTCCACATTTGCTTTCTGTGCCAGGTAGGACAGAAATCACGAGGCCAGGCCACTCTGTCTTTTCTCCTTCTCATTTTATTTCTTCTGCCACAGACACACAAGATGGGAGGGGGGCAGAGGATTGCAATGGGTGGGAAAGGAGCTCCATGGGCAGCAGAGGGACAATTCCAGGCCTCCTGGGCAGGACAGGCAGCAGCAGAGTCAGGATCAAGGATTAATGATTCAGGCACTCAGGAGACAGGGCTGGGTGGGCTGGGGCAGGGGGTGACCTGAGCTGTCACCTCCACCCCAACCTTCCTCCAGAGCAGCCCGAAATCACATCCCAAGACAGAGGCACAGAAAGCCAAACAGAAATGCAGAGTATTTTTGTGGCATTCCAGGCTACTCACTGCCACACAGCTCAGCCTGCAGAGGGAAAGGGAAACACTTCCAAAGGGGTTTCTGGATCCAGTCAATACAGGCAGCAAGGCAAGAAACCCTCCAGCAATAAATCAAGCAGAGAAGGAGGAGGGAAGGAGTTTATCGAGAGTTTTATTAACAGTGCTTCAAGAGACCATAGAAGAGAAGGGAAGGGAGGGAAAAAAGGCAGACACCACAGCAACAGATTTCAAATTGTACAAAGAGAATAGCATAGAGAATATCTGGTTCCATAGTTACAGGCTGTGTAGGGAAAGAAGGGGCGATTAAAAAACCTGTTACAAAGTTGTACTCAAAGCAGGTGAGTGAAGGGAGGAGGAGAAGAGGTGCCAGCCTATTTACAGCGAGTGGCACTGCCCGGGGCCACCAACCACACTCGGCAGCTCTGCCCTGGCCCAGGAGCTTCCTGCTCCCTATGCTGCTTGGGGGGCAAAGGGGGGGAGCCCCAGGAAGGGCTGGCAATCCCAGGAAGGGTTGGGAGCCCCAGGAAGAGCTGGGAAGGGCTCAAAGCCCCAGGAAGGGTTGGGAAGGGGTGGGAGCATCAGGAAGGGCTGGGAAGGGCTGGGAGCCCCAAGAAGGGCTGGGAGCTACAGGAAGGGCTGGGAAGGGCTGGGAGCCCCAGGAAGGGCTGGGAGCATCAGGAAGGGCTGGGA
>JAWWLZ010000636.1:0-12248 GCA_035041345.1 Poliocrania exsul | reverse complement strand
AATTAGTTAAATGCCAGTGTTCCCCACCATTATTTAACAAAGAAAAAGCTAATGAACTAATTGAAATATCCCAGATTATTACCAGGCAGTGTTTTTATTAATACTCATTTATATAATTTGTATTCATTTTAAAATGTTGTGAATTTGCTGTGTAAATGATGAAGACAAAGTACGGAAGCAGAATGTCAAGTCTCTTTCCTATGGATAAGGCTGTGATGCATTTTTTTGGATGGCCCAACTGACCTAATGAAAGTGGAATTGAACTGTTTCTTTTTGGAAATAAAAAGTAGAGACTAAGAACACAATATAAAGCTATGAGTGCTCCTCTGCTTCTACTGCCCTTCTCCATTTAGACTCTTCCCTGAGTCCAAGTACAACTTTGTTTTAGCAAAATCCTGTATCTTCATATGGATTTCCTGGAACTTCAGCCCCATGAAAGTTTTTTCTCTATACTATAACCCTGCCTTACACCTTTCCTCAGGAGCCAGCATGCATTTCTCCCTGACCCCTTAAATCATCTGCTTCAGTGCCTAAGAATGTCACAGTCTCTCTTCTCTATATAGGGTCCAGTTTGGGTGGACAGTGAAGTGCTGACCCCTATAAACTGGTGTTCTGTGGTAGATAGTGATGGTCATTGGGTCATGAAATAATTTATGTCAGAAGGGACATTTGGAGGTGGCTGGTAAAGCTGCCTGGTCACAGCCAGGCCTATGGGAGCAGGCACTTGCCCGGACAGGGTGCCCACAGCCTCTCTGAGCAACGTTCCCAGGTCAGGATGATGGGGAGCAGATGTGCCCTCTCTGCCCTGCTGATGTATCTCCTTCCCCACACTGTGTCCCAGGGATAGTTCATCCCCCCATCCTCTTTGCAATTTAACACCCTGAGGTGTATGAGCTGTCTAACTACATAATCCAGTCTCATAAAATACCCAAGAATTATGAAAGTTTGTGGTTGTGGAAACTGATGTGAATAAGTTTAGGTAGATGAGGCTGGTCTGGATGTATTACATATATCTGCATGAAGTAGTTCAATATATTTTTATTTTTCTGTGTTGGTCACAACATATAATATCACAAGATATTTCTACCTACAGTACCCTGGATTAAATATGTTTCATGCTTACTTAGTTTTGATTTGCTTAGGAACTGTTTTGCAGGTTTTATTTAAAATCTGATTTACTGAAAGTGAACTTTTGCCTCATATTAACATATCTTGAATCATAACTAAGCTGCTGAATTTTGGAAACGTGTGAATAATTCGTATGAAAAATTTACATGCTTGCTTGTGAGCTGTTTTAGGCAGACACCGGTTAATTTATAACAGAAGAAGGCACAAGGAACTCAGAAAACAAGTAAATAGCATGGTTCTGGTTTTCCATTTCAAAGGATTTGTGCCATGCATTTTGTTCAGCTGATGTGAAAACACAGTCCAGGTTCTCTCATGTAGTACACTTGCCAGCCTTGCACAAAGAAAACAAAGAAAAAGCAAAACCATGACAAAAAAAACCAAAAACAAAACCAAAAAAACCAGACCAAAACAAAACCCCTTGAACCACCATTGCATTAAATTCCAATTTCTTCAATCTGATGGCCTTTATCCAGAATAAAGAATTCCTATTTTTAAGCTTCAATTCAAAGTTGAATCAAAGCCTACAATCACTGAAGACAGAACTTTGTACCAGAATAGAAAGATGGGAATTCAAGGGCTTAAATTCTCTGTGAATCTACCCAGATTTGGAGGAGCAAAGATCACACTCAGGATAACCTGCCTCAGCAGCTCTCAACACTCTTCCCCTCCTTATAACAGGCCCATCAATACTGTAGATTTTGGATGCCAAGCAGAGTGGGATAGATCTAGAAGGAATTTGGTCTTATTGATTTGGAACAGTTGATGTTAATTCTTAAACCTAATCAGGGTGAAAAACAAGCCTTTCTCCTCACTGTGTTGTTGAAGGAGGGAGAGGTTGCTTTTGGCCCAGGCAGCATCCTTAGAGCACATCCAGCTGCAGAGCTGCATCAGTCCAGAGGGTACCAGTCTTTGTAGGCTGAGAAAGGCCTTGTCAGAATGACACAGATCTTTTTCCTGTCAAAAGCTCCTACAAAAGGAAGGGAATCAGTGCACACCTCCTTTTGAAGCTGTTCCTTTGTGCAGTCCTTGCATCTCCGAATATCTTAATCCCAAAGATGAAAATATCCACCCCTGTGCAGTTACATCAGTCAAAGTGACTGTTCCTTTTGGTGCTCAGTGAGACATACAGGATTAATTAACACTCCATTGCAATCCTGAAACTCCTTCAGACTCCTGCCAACATTGAGCTGATGGAGAAAAATTTACTTAGGTAATTCCATTCAACTAACTTCTAAAAGCAAAATGATGAATTCGTATCTCTACTTGACTTCCTTTTGCAGCAGAGAACATTCATATTTATTATATTTCCCTTCTTTAACCTGCACTGCCAAATTTACAGTGGATTGCTTATGGGAAAATATTAACCTCCAGTGGATTTGTTTTGTTTTATTTTATTTTATTTTGTTTTCAAAGCAGGCAGTACACTTTTTTCCAAATAGCAGTAAAACTGAGTAAGATTTGATATAAGCTTGAGGAAGACTGAGTTGTTTTTAGAAACTGAGACATCATTTGGACACACGATGGAGTGTATTATTTTTAAGTATATACTTATTGGGGTTCTGACTAAGGATGTGCTTAAGTATTTTGAATTAGGACCTTAGATGGAGAATGGATATCTGTTAAAATGTGGAAGATGAACAGGACCATCTCTGCTTTTATTATCAAGGTTTGTCATTTCACCATAACTTTACACTCTCTGACTCTTCCAAAAATAGCCAATATGTGGTGACATTTTCAGGAAAAGAAACAAGCTCCCAGAGTGTGCTGGAGGCTGCTGGTAGCTTGATTTTCCGTAGGTATTTAACTACTGCTATTTGTATCTGAATGATCATTGAAAGCTTCCCAGAAATCTCCTTTGCACTAACACACTAAGAAGCTCAAGCAAGTCATTCAGACAGATTTTAATGGGCTGAATAAATGCAATGCCACTGCAGAACAAAATTTTTAAAAACTAAACTAAAAAAAAAATCCTCCACAACCAAAGTACTAAAAATAATTTTACCACTTTTGCTGTCACCTCAAAAGAGACTTGTCAGACTAAATGCTGCACTCAAATTGTTAGTAAGACTTGCAAGACAGTGACAGTACAGTGTAAAAGGAATCACAAATGGTTTTTTGTTTTTAAAGGGTATCACTAATTGTTTGTTTTATTAAAAAAAAAGGAAAAAGAGTTGTTGAAGCAAAGACTAAAATTTTATTCCATTTGCCTAACTTCTGGGTAATCACTAGCAAAAAGGTTTACTTTTAAGAGTGCTGTATGTCCTGAAATGCCGGGGGATACTCAAATGCATTTAAAATATAACTTTACCTTGATTATGGTCTCCTAGATCTGTAGCAACCACATGAGTATTGCTACATAGCATAATTATAGCAATATAGCAATATAATACTAAAATTGTTATTATTCTTGCTATTATTACATAATGAAGTGGACTTAGTGGGAATCTTTCCACAATGTTCAGTTTTACGGAAAATGTCAGTTTGCTCATTCCAAACAATTTCAGCTGAAACACACCCAAAGTTTGAACTTCTAGGGAGGCCAGAAGGTGGTTCCAAGGGATCAGGCCCTAAATTTTGGATAAACTCAAGCAGTGGACTCTTAGGGAGCTCAGTGAAGCAGAGTGCTCTGAAGGGCAGAGCTGGAAGGAAGCAGATGTGCATGTAAGGCTGTTTCCTGGGATGTCCCTGCAGGCTTAGCTCCAGTAGGGTTGAGAAGAGCATCAGTTCACCTGGGCAACAGCAGTGACAGCAGCTGGCAGACACTCTTTGTTCCCTAAAATACCATGGCACAGTTTTTCTTTTCTCCAATGTTCTTTCCACTCATAGAGATGAATAGGGGGAGAGAAATTTGTTTTATCTGTAAATTCTTGAAAATATTTGGCCTTGGATATTAATAAAAATCTAAAACTTTCACTGAGTATTCTGAGTTGGAAGTGACCAACAAAGATCAAAGAGTTCAGCTTTTAAGTGAATTGCCCATATGGGAATTGAAGCCACGACCTTGGCACTATTGTTACCATATTTATCATTACCATTGTATTCCTGGAAAATCCCATAAAAATAAACAATATCATTATAAGTAGGCTGCATGAAAATGGGATACTTTTTTATATTTCCAAATTCTGGAAAAATACTGACAATATTGGTTTTTATCAACAGTCTACTGGAAGGAAAATATACAAGGAGAAGTAAAAGTCTTGGTTATTAGAAATGTCATCTGCAAAAACTCTATTATTTCCTAATTACATGAGTCCAAATATTCATGTTTATTACTTTTATAGGCAATGCATGCAGTTGACCACTTTTAGAAAGGAGTCATATTTGAAATTTGGACCAGTCATACTTGATTAACTATACAAAATAAGTCCCATTTTATGGTACTTCTGTACATAACACCTTTCCATGAACAAGATTGGAAGGTAACAGATTTTGATTATGGAAATGTTGGAGAAAAAAGAATAATTCTTTCCCTGGGAAGTTCTAATCTGTATGTTTATTGAAACTTTTGAGCAGACACTGTCATCTCCTAAGAAAAAGTAGGGTCATACCAAGAAAGCACCATATAATTTTATTTATTATATAATTTATGCAAATGCAAGTGACAGAAAAAGCAGGGACAGCTGGAGCACGAGAACGTCACAGACCACACTAGAAGATCCTTTCACCAATTCTCTCCATGTTTTGAAAACCATACACAAACCTCCTCCTTTAGGACAAAGGAATTGTTTCCTGGTACCTGTCCTGAAGGCTGTGGGTTGAAAGGGAAGGAGAAGATTTCAAACTCTATAACTGGTCAGGTAAGGGGTTCAACTGACTGACTTCCCACAATGACGAAGAACTACAATAGCATGTCTTTAATAGGAATTTAGACTGAGAAATTGTCAATTGCTCTCACCATTTAACTATTTTTCATCAGTGAAATCAAGGCTTGAACTTAGCAATTTATCTTTTCTGTCTTTTCAGATTTCACCAAGAAAGTTTCTTGCTGTTTAAGTAATGCGGCAGTGAAGTGGAATCATGTATCATGTTCATTCCATTTAGAGCGATTTATAACTTGAGCTGAAAATTAAATAAAATTGCTCTATATTTAACATGTGCTGATATGAGTTTATCTTTTTGCATAAGGTAATTTTTCCTCCCAATATGTTGAATTGAATTCTATTTTCTACTTTATTGACCTTTTAAAATACCCATCATGATTAGCAATCAGAGGAGGTTCTTTTTTTTCAGAGAAGACTGAAACTGTGCCCACACAAATTGACTACGATTCTAAAGAGAGACCTTGTTAGTTCATTTTCCAAAAGAAAGTTTTAGCTTTATCCTGATAAAAAATCCAAACAAATAGTAATTATCTATTTTACCATTTAGTAATTCTATTCTGTTCCTGGATGCCACTGGTGTTAAGAGGCTGGGAAGAATGGTGATGTGTATTTTATACATCTGAGCAGCATCAGTAACTGGAATGACAGCAGTCACTGAGTTAGAAGCTAAAGCCTGGTTAAACAGATCCTGAGAAGGCACATGGGTGGATTGCAGCCAGACACATTACCTTTGACGCTTGTTCTATGATATGAAGTACAGATAAAAATTATGGATGGATATCTTTGACTTTATTTTGTGATAGCTGAATGCTGTACAGCAACATTTAAATTAAAAGCATTCTCTCTCTGTATCTGAGGAACCATCTCAGAAAGTTCTGACCTGTATTCATTACTTTATGGCCCATTTAAGATTCACCAGTTCACTCAGTGCTTCAAGACTTCAACCATGACATCTAATTTGGGACAGATTATTCCGCATCTTTTTATTTTGAGTCTCTTTTTGTTTCTTCTTTTTTGTGTTGTTATCTCTGAAGCAAAGGATCCTGGACACCAACAGAAAGATTCAGATGATAAATATTTGGTGGATGTCAGCACATGTGTGCCCAAGAAAGGATTCTGATTTCCCTTGTGTTCTTTTCCTTCTAGCATGTTTAAAATAACAGACAGATCCTTTTCCTGTTCTTCTATTTCCCCTCCTACCAACCTAAATGTTTATAAACAGTTTGCACCAGTCTCATTAAAAAAAAAAAAAAAAGAGTCAACCCATCTAAGACCCAGTCAGTAGTCTGACTCTTTCTGATTTTAGAACAGGTTTATATAGTTACAAAAATAGCTTAGTGCAAGAAGTATTATTTTCTCATTTAACGGTATTGGATCGATTTTACATAGAGGAAAAAGCATAACTTTGGCAATTAACAGTTGGATTTTCTTTTTTAAGATTGGCAATTTACAGTTGGATTTTCTTTTTTCTTTTTTGTCCACCTACCAGAGAGTAGAACAAGAACAGCAATACCAAAATAATACCTAAGACATCCCTTCCTAAGGCATTTGGTTGTTTGAATATCTCTCTGTCCATTCCTTCAGGTTTTCACAAAGGTTTCTAAATTCAGAGTAGTTTGGAAACCATCTGTATACAAGCCTGGTGTGTTGTACAGCTTTAGTAAGAAAGTTTGCCAACTTCTATTGTTTCAATTTTTCTGATTTCTGGACTACAAGTGTGTTTACTTTATGTGGACTATTGACCCCATTTCTTTGACTCATTTTTCTTCTAGACTGCCATGAGCTGCAGACTGACAGGTACCTGTAGTACCTGAGACAGCTTCACATTTTCCTCTTTTCCAAATAACCCTGAAAATAGTCAACATTCCTCCTCACAACCCAGAAGTGGCTATTAGACAAATCACCACCATCTAAAAAAAATCCCTAACAGGTCTGCCTAAGCATTACATGAATGACAAGTATAATGAACCCAGAATTAAACACTTCCTCACTCAGTTAAAAGACACATTGAAGAGATCTTTTTATTAATCTTGGCAGTACTCAGGTGCATGTGTTTCTGTTCTCAGTAGATTTAGCCATCTAAAATTTAGATCCTTTAAAATCACAGAATAATTTCTGTGCGCTTCTATACTTCTATGCTTGAAAATTCATCTGGGCCAGTAGAGATTTCCCAAGCCCCAGCTGTTCTGAGCTCATCTTGAACTGCTGGCTGCTGACTCCTCAAGGCTCAGGCAGGCAGCTGAGCTGCCCTGCTGCACTGCAAAAGCCATCTCAGTAATGATCTGTGTCCAGGAGATGCCTATCAGCTGGAACCTGCAGGACCTGCAGGAGGACAGCACTGTGAGCTGGCAGTGGTATGATGGAGGCAAAAGCAGCAGCTGATGCCACCAATGTTTGCACCCAGCAGGCAACTTTTTCCACATCCAAGGAGTCAGCTGCACACAGGGTGTCCAGGAAGTACCGGAACTGGTCACTCAGCAGGTGATCACCAGAAGGGTGGAGAAACCATGATGTCTTTCCACCAGCTGCTCCATCGATCATGTGCATTCCAACACCACATAGACATGGGAGTCACTTGCTGGCAGGTGCTCCGTGGTGTTCAGGTTGAAGGAGTGCCTGGGGGTGGCCACAGGATCATGAGCAGGCAATAGTTGATGCTGTTCTCTTGGACGCTCCAGCCTTCAGATGTGCTGTCTGTCCCAGTGGCTGGGTGCAACTCTGGAGTGAAGTCCTCTTGGAAAACATTCTGCAGATACCAAGAAGGTCACACCCAATAGCTCCTTCAGTTGCTTACTCATGCTGGGCAGCTCTTGCTTTAGAATCACAAAATCATGAAATGGATGGTGTTGGAATGAATCCTTTCAAGGCCATCTAGTCTGACCCCCTGCCACAGCCCTGCAATGACCAAGTACATTCTCAGCTAGATCAGACAGCTAACAGCCCTGTCCAGCCTTACCTTGACTGAGTCCATTGGTGATGAGGTTGGCACAGCCAAAGAGCTGATGCTAGTACCTGCACCCTTGGGCCTCTCCTGCTCATTGGCCTTCTTGTTGCTGGAGCTCTCCTGCTCATCAGTCTTCTCCTTGTTTCAGGATCTCACCTGCTTGTTTACCTCCCTGCTGCTGGATCTCTCCAGCAACCTGTGGCTGGCAGAGGCACACTTCCTCCTCCTGCAGTGAGCAGGACCAGAGTTGCTGCAGGGCTCCAAAACATCCAATGCTGCTGCAGGGCAGAAAGGAGCAGAGCTTCCACTGTGTCTGTAGGACATGCACTTGGCAAATTTAGATTTGAAATTGCTGAGGTGCATTTTTGGCAGCACACAGAATTCTGTGCTTGATGATCAGGTAGTTTCAGTCTTTGGACTGTGCCCACCTGATTTGAGTTAGTGCATAGGAATGATAAATTCACTACTGAAAACACTCCACCTTCCATAAAAACCTCCCCCAAACTAAGTTTCTTATAACTCAGAATGATCCTATTTCAGAAATAGAAAATTAATCTCAATAAAGGAACCATCATGTAGAATCACATTTCAAATACCTAAAACCTGAAATCTCAGTTTCCAGGCTGTACATTTCTACCATCCTGAACAAACAATAATAGTGTCAGACCAATCTTGACACACTTAACAGTGTGGTACATTCACTGGACAGTCCTTAGGGACATCCTTAGGGACATCCTAAGTCTACTTCAGTAATTCTTAAGAGAACTGAGAACTAAGCACTTGAACTTTTAATCCAATTTCTCAACATGTTTGATATTCTGGATACCAGCTGATTTTTTGAATCATAGAACATGTGTGAATTTAATTCAGCTGAATGTCATTCCCTGCTGCCACACTGGATAGATGCTTTTCTAGCTCTTGACTAGCGTGATCTTGATGCATCATTCCATACAAAATATCTACATTGCATTAAACACAATTGTGACAGAGCTGGGTGAAGGAATGGGTGGAAGAAAGCTGTTCCTTTCTATCTAGGGAAAGTGGAAGGAAAACATGCGAAGAGAGCACAGGGATCTTTGCGGCTCCAAGACTGGAGTTCCCTGAAAAGTGCTATGCAGATCCACTTCTTCAGCTGCACATCCACCATAGTCATTGCTCTGCAGAAGGTGGTGACTCATGGGCAGCCTGTGGAATCAGTGCCAAGTCTACACAGGAAGGAACAAAGGACATCATAGGGCAAACTCTCCTTCCTTGCATAAATTCATCAAATCATATCCACCCAGGCAGAAGTGTTAGACATCACAGAGGAAAATATTGTAAAATACATTTTGGCAAAATGACTCAAAATGCTTGAGGGCATGTTTCTGATAACTGACCATACAGTTACTTCAAAAAAGTAGTTCTGAGTCTCCACACAGGTCTGGGAAGAGAGACATATGGGTGACACATATGGGTAACACATAGGATCAGGGCTTGGTCCAAATCCTGCTTCTTCAACACCCAAACATGAAAGTAAGGAAATTTCCATTAGTAGCATAGGTAAAAATGAATGATCTATGGATATGGAGGACAATCACACTTTTCAGCTTATAATATACTATGAAAAGTAAAAAATACAAAGCCTGTTTAAAGATAAGTTAACAGTTAGTCTTTTAATGCGGTGTTTGGGGAGTTGAGTTTTGGGAAAATCACTAGATGCTTAAACAAGAATTTCCTCCCTTTTCTCTTTAAGTAACTGCAAACTCCTTCCTAGTTTTTCCCCCAAACTCCTAAAAGCTACAATTAGCTTAGGCTTTTTAAAAAGGTAATGAGAATCCATCAGTTTTATTATACAAGCTTACAGGTTTTTTTCTTGAATTAGGGCAATTCAGAGCAGTTGTTCAATAGCAAATATCACAATCTGTTCTCACGCATAACAAAGAAAACAATTCTCAAGGCATGTTTTTTTAAGTATTCCTCTCTGCCTCCCCGGAATATACTTGTTCTCTGGATGTTCTAATGAGTTGATCATCCACGATGTTCTAATGAGTTGATCATCCACTAACAGTTTGTACCATTATTCCCTGGTTCATGGGTCTTCTCTCAGACTTGAGCTTTCTATACTGAAGATTTATTTTCTTTCTTCTGTTGTGATATAGTGATTAGGAGTTTTCATTTACAGTTTTGTCCTTGCTGGTAAGGTCAGGACAATCCTATCAGTACTCTTTCAGGAGTATATTTTAGACCTGCTTTGATTAAGTAGCATTTAGCCAGTGAAATAACCATCATTCTTTTAACATAAATATCCAGTACAGTAAAACAAATATACCCCAATCTGTATGTGCCTAAACATTCCCAGTTCCTGACCTTAAGTGAAGTCAGAAACCAGTGGTTTGATCTCAGAAAGTCGGTTTCTCTGTGTTTCACTGTATTATCATGTTGTTGTGGTTTTTTTTTTCCTTTGTCAAGTTTAGCATCTTTTCTCTACCAAAAATTACCACTGTTTCTCCAGGGAAAAATAGAATGAAATGAAGCCATCCACTAAGCTTGAAGGAAAAAAAAGAGAAAAGAAGGCAAACACTCAAAAGCTTATAAACTTTTCCCACTTACTTTTTCTAACTAGCAAAAGAACTTTTAGAAGTAAAGTTGTGTCCAGTTCACAGACCTGCTTGGAAGAATTTAATGGAAAAGACCACAGAAAACAGGTAGGAGTGGTGGTTGGTATTCAAAAGTCCCCTCTTGCAAACTCAAAAATACGCAGGCAATCAAGCAAAGGTAGCAAGAAGCCAGAATGAAAGAAGCAGCTCCTCATTGAACTCTTTCCTGAAAAGAGGGTCAGGCTCCTACAGTAGCAGCAGGGACAGTCAACCCCAGTGGAATACTGAGAAACTATGAAAGCATGTGGGAATGAGGTTAGAAATGCTAAAGCCCATGCTGAGCTGGATCTGGTGATGGACCTGAAAGGCAACAGCAGAGATTTCTAGACAGATCAGCCCCCACCACCCCCCTTCAATTAGGGAAATTTTTTGTTGTTCTCTTACACCTTCTCCAACCTATTGTGCACTTCCTAGCTGCTAAGGGATTTGTGCAAGAGTTGTGCAAGGTTTTCTCTAGATAGATTATTGCACTTTCCACCAATCAATGTCTGCAGATTGGACATAAGTGCAGCAAACTTGCCACTACAAACATGGCACACCTACATGCAGCAAATACTGCAAAGGGATTGGCAGTACAAATACTTGCTGGAAATTTCCATTTTTCAAAGTGACTTTAACATTCTGTCCACAATCTAAAAAATGTATGGCACTGGCAGACAATTGCTTCTCATCTACCCAAGGCTTCTGCTTTTAGTCCAGCAGAGGTACCATCTCTGCACTGGAACTCCAGTCATGGGTTTATTTAGAATTTTCCTGAATGAAATACAACTGTGCCACAGGGTGTAACTTTGAAGCTGGGTCTAACTTTTAAGTCAGCCCTACTTTGTGTGGTAGTGTTGGGCAAGAACCTTTAGGGATTGCTGCCAGCCTTGTTTGTCCTTCATTTCTGGAGTTCTAAAGTTGCACTTTCCAGGGACTAAAGTGGCACCAAGGCCAGCTGACCACTTACATGTTAAGTCATCAGAATGTTATTTATTATCAACTCTCAAAATGCTGAGTTATGATCTGGTCTTTCTGTAGCAGACCGTGTCTGTGGTGACAGGACTCCTGTTCACACAGAAATGTGTGGAAGGTGTTTGGTCACTTAATAAAAGATGATGAAAAAATATCAAAGGGTAATTACTGATGTCCTAAACACCAGTGTGAGACACAGTGCAGAGAAAGAAGCAAAGAAAGAAGGAAAGAAGGAAGTGGGGACTAGTAAAAAAAAAAAAAGGACATAAAAAAATGCAAACCCCAAAGAATCAACCAAGCAAACAAACAAAAAACAAAGCAAAAAAAAGCCCCACCAGATTAAGTTTCTGGGTATCAATAACTCTCCCATAAAGAAATTGTTAAAACTATAATTAGAAATTTCCCCCCTCCATTTAGAGTAGTCTGTAAAGAAAAAAATATAGTTAGAATTAGTCATATCTTTCAATTCATAGCAAGGACATAACTAATAAGTGGAAACCAGTAGTTACCAGCTCTTTAGTGAGCATCATTTAGCTTATCTAATATACACAGTAAAGAAATAACAGTCAACAGAAGTGATGTAAAGGATTTGAGCTTATCATCACCTGAAGATCTACAGGATGCTGGGATCTCTATTTTTAACTCATGCACATTAATTTTAAGGCAGGTATCTCCAAAGCAGAAAACATGTGTTTCAGGTTTGGCTTAGGTTTTTTACCAACCCTAGACTGCCCTCCTCCCCCCTCCCAGAGCCTTCCCAGCAAG
>JAWWLZ010000635.1:0-12253 GCA_035041345.1 Poliocrania exsul | reverse complement strand
TGTATTAAAGTTCCTTTTTCTTAAATTTGATAAAGAGTGGCGTGATTATTGAGGAGGAAACCCCCTCCTCCTCTTGTAAGTAAACATCTTGGGGTTTTTTTCCCCTCAAACCAAGACAGGTATCAATATAAGGGGCATTGGGGTTTGTGGAGTCCATGTCCTTGTAGATCCTGTGTAAAATATCAATATTGGGAGCACTGGGGTTTGTAAATTCCACATCCTCATTGACCCAGCCTTTGTAGCACTCCTGCCATTTCACAAAACCTGGGTCTTCTCCCACAGAATGGAATTACATAAACTTCTATTTCTAATACTAAATTAAGTAATGGCCTTTTCTTAAAGGGTTGATTTCACTACCTGTTACTATAACAGCGATACTGAATTCACTGTCATGTATGTATCATGAAAGAAATGCAATTTACCTTGTGTTCAAAAGTTATTTTTTCTGTATTTTCTAGCTAGAAATAAATTACTCCTTCATCAATGTTAGACAATATGTTTTTGTAACAGCACACCCATCATCACAAGATACCAAAGGAAACAAATGTGAAAGGCAGTTTTAGATTATAATTCAAAGTATACTAATTTTTTTTCTGTGAATGGAATACCAATTTATGTTATTTTCAAGGTTAGATCATTTTGTATCATTATGTATCCTCAGCAAATCAATGAAGATAAAATCTGATTTCTACATCACTTTAGCAAGTTTTGCACAAAGTCAAATATTGCAGAAAGCACTTATTTCTGTTTACAGCTACAGCTTACTGTTGAGCTCTGGTTCTTTCTTCAGAAGGTTTGTGACACAGACTTGAGCAGCTTTTTATAACATCCAGGATCTCCATCATCTTTGGAAACAGGAAAGTAATGATGCTCACACTGCCGAAAAAGGAAGCTGAAGGAGGGACCTCACGAAGGCAAAGATGACAGCACAGCACACTCAGGAAAACATGTGACCATTTCAATCAACCAGAAAACCGGTAACAAAGTCAGCTGCAGTGCAGCAAGGCTTTTTCCAAAGGATAACCCGGAATGCTCATCTGAACTCTCCCATACTGACAGAACTAGAGGAGAACTAACCAGTAAAAATGGTCAAGCAAACTGGTAAATATGTAAAGATACTTATTCAGCAGTCATAACACTGATAAGGCTTAAATTCAGTAAACAGAAGCGGAAAATTAATTGGATTACCACTCAACGCATCAAAAATGGGCACAGAATTGAAGCTTTTGACTGTCTCCTGAGATGAACTCAAGACTGATTAGTTTCCACAGCAAAGCCAATGTAAAAAAGATTAAAAATTTCAGCAAAGAGGTAGGTAGCAGGGACAAATCCTTAATGAAAACCAGTGTTTAATCTTCTTTTAAAATAGAAATTGTTTTGTTATTATTTTAAAATTGCTCGCTTACTTTGCTTGTATTGTTGCATTACAAAGTGATGAATAAATCAAAGATGACTCTCTTATGCTACCTCTGTTTCTCAACACCTTAATCCTTTAGATTCAGGCTGTCAGATGTCACATAACCTTTAAGCTCAGAAAACTACTTTTTGGGGGGTTATGTTTTGATAGATGCTCATAACACATTAACGTAAAGTCACAGTATCCTTTTTATTGTCACAGTGACTGAGTTTTCAAAAAAACAAACAAACAAAGAAATAAACAAAAAAAAACCAAACAAACCAAACCAACAAAAAACCCCCACAAACTCCCAACAACTAAGTTATAAGAAAATGCTACTAAGAAAGAATCAGGTATATTCACTGTGATATCTACTGAAGTTTTCTGGGGAGACATGCACAAAATCTTTCTGGCTTTTCTCTCTACAAAGATTCGCACAATTAAGTTTTACTGACACGAATCTTCAAGAAAATTGAATTTCAAAATCCTGGGGGTGCATAATTGCAGGTATTTGCATTTATTCACATAAATAACTTACAATAGAAATGATTTGTCCTATACATAGGCATCTGTGAACTAATCAGAGTTGGAAGATGACTTGTGTATTATGAAATTTACCCCAAGAATCAATGTAAGCACAAGGCTTGCATAGCTCAAACTCCACTACTGCCTATATAAGGAAAATGTCTTATGTAAGACAATACTATTTTTGTCCTATATTTTCATTTCACGTGAAGGACAACCTAAGAGATGACTGAAGCTGAAATCGAGGGGAAAAAAGGTAATTTTAAAGATAAAGGACTCCATATCATGAAACTACATGATATAAAAGCAACTGTTGGAATCTAAAAGTGATACCATTCGTCATCTTCCCTCAAAATGCACTGAATTCATCATGTTGTATATAGGGGGATCTATTTTCAAGCTACATTCTGTCAATTGAGCCTTTTTCCATTTCACTGGTAAAACCTCCATGGATTTCAGTAATAACACCTTTAAAGTAGAAATCCTTTAAAAAAAATAAATAATTTACAAGGTATCTGTTTATACTAAATTCATTTATATTCAGGCTACTTCCCCTTTGAACTCCAGCCACATACAAAACATTCCATATTCATCTGATTTATTATCAGATTGTTCCTGAACTAAACATAAGGAAGAAGTCACAAGTGCTGAACTCTTAGCTTATAACCCTCATGATTTATTTCATGGACTTTGAATCAGAGGTTGTAAATGCAGATCCCCAAGCATTTCATTTGTGCTGAATAGCAGTGATGTGGATTCAGAATTCAGAAGTGCTTACAGGTCTTGCTTTCCTCCAACTTTAATCCTTCACTTGACTTGAAATTCCTTTTCACCAATATATATATACTGTTACAGATGAACTATTGACATTTTAAAAAACTAGGAAATCTTGTAGCTCTTGGGAAGGAAAATCCTGCTACTTCCCCCATAACTGCTACAATTTGGCTCAATAGCTACTGAATTGGCAAAATTTGTGATTTACTCTCCTGGGTACTTACTTGAACCTTTGAAATTCTGTAACAGTGGATTTTTCTTTTGAGATATGTCTCTTTTTCTTCTTCCTCTTCAGTCCTGCAGTACTGTTTTCTCATCCCCAAATTATTCAATGCTATATGGATCATGCAGCAATTGAAAAGCAAAGCTCAGTAACAGCATAATAAATTCAGCTCACGGGTTCATTAGTGAAAGCTTCCCCTCCTCTCCCCTCTCCCGCTGTTTTTGTGGTAAACCAAAAGGTACTAACAAATACCTCTAATGTTTCCACTTTGGCATTGGGCACATGTCTCTGAAGAATAAGACTTGGTCTCAAATCTTCTAACATCAAATATAGCTTTATCAATAAAAAAATGACAATCAGAAGTAATGGAAAGATTTTCTTCAGAGAAAAAGATGATGGCATTGTTTTTGAATTAAATGTTTTCATCCTATATGTTCAAGAAATTAGTTTTTTTCTTTAGAATTCTTGTATATTTCAGAATAATGCATATAAGAGAGGTTATCACCATTTATAAAAGTCAATAATATATTCATTAAAAGAAAACCATCTAGGGAGTTTTCATCACTGTCAGAAAGATACAAATGCATTCTGTAATAGACCCTTAAACTCATATATTACCACTATAACCACAGAGTTAAACAGGAGTCTTGGTTCTGATATGTAGTTTATGCATAAAAACATATTTTAAAGGGCTTATCTAAGAATGGATCCTGTGTACAAAAATAATTTTTAAGAAGTTTCTAGAACTCTGAAAATGCAATTTTGCAAATGTGGACTTCTCTCTGCCTAACAAAACAACCCAAACCACAACCACCTATTTTTGACTAATGAGAATTAATTTCTTAGAAAGCAATGGAACCATTTTCTTTGGAGAATCATTTACTTCATACAAAGAGGTGAGTTGAACTTCAGATGAAATTTGCAATCTACAATATTGTGTTCAGAATGTTAATCAAAATGAAGAGGGAAAAAAACCTAAAGAAAACAGAGTAAATATTTTAAATTTCCACAGGTGCCATCAAAAAGGACTCTAGGGCTAAAGTCTGAAATCTCTACTTTCATTCTGTTCAGTGTCTTCACAGAAGAGCTGGAATAGAATCAATGCATAAATTAGAGAAGAAAACAATATGTCTCACAGTGGCCTTCCATTCAGATATTGTGGATTTCAAATGACAGAATTCCGTGGAAATTGATACTTAAAAATACATTCACTCATGTGTGCAGTCCCATTGTGTATATTAGTGTTAAGTAAGTCAAATTTCATTTAACAAAAAGAAAATTACAAAAGTCACACAAACACTTGTTAATAGCTTATTTTCCTTCAACTGGCCTATATTTGCAACCAGTTCTGTCCTTGCGGCAAGCAGAGCCTTCACTCCCTCCCCAGCACGTGATGCCTCACAGGCAGATCCAACACAGGGGTGTCTACCTGGCAAAGGGAAGGGCTGAGCCTTCTCTCAGGGTCAGACTCCTTTTTACATGTCCTCAATGTTTAAATGGACTAAATACCAGTTGAAACATGTGCCAGGCTTATCTATAAGCAGCTGCTCCAAGCAAAACTCTTCCCAAGCACTGTAAGGATGATCAGTGCCTGACACACAGCTTGGGATGTGAGCAGAAGGTGCACAGTCCATAGGCATTTTTATGTTTAATTTCTTCTTGCCCTTGCAGTTCATCACCATAGCATTTTATTTTCTAAATCTTTAGACAATTTTTTTTAATAGAAATAGTGGAAAAACTCATGATAGAATATTTTTAACTACACTGTGGTACTTTTCAAAACCTCACACCTTTTTCATAGAATTTTTGAGATTGAATGACCACTAATTTGAAATTGAGTCAGATTAAAATCTACAACCTTACACATATAGCCTGTTCTCAAATCTATTTGCTTACATGCATATTTTACTATCAAATTTTAATTATTTTAAATACTAAATTAAATGTTGACTTGAAGAGAGAAGAGGTTGTATGTCATACTCTTGATCTGAACAAGGACACATATCAGTCTTCAGTATTTGTGTGCCTAGGCTGATTATACTGATTAATTGTAAAATCTGTTAAAAGAGCCTGTTGTATCACATTCTTTCATTATCACATCTTTTAAGCAAGAAAGCCTTGGAAATCTTGGAAAATCATCTGAAATAACTATTCCTTATCGAGCTTTAATTCTCCATTACAAAGTATCACATTGGGTATGTTGTGATCTGCAATTTATGAAAAGTCTTGGTGTTCCACTGGGCTCATCAGAGCTATTTGGGATTATGTGCTAATTGATGTAGTTGTTTTAGCTCCAGACCTGTGTGATTATTCTTCTGTAAAATTCCTAACACCTGGCAATATTAGAACTCATAGCCAAAAGCACTCGAGCAAGAGAATGCAATACAGAAAGCAATTGCAAATAGAACAAATTTATTCTTTTCTTATAAAGAATAAGCACCCAAAAAATAGGCCTTCAATGCTGAGAGCTTCCCAAAAATAATCTGCACTCAGAGAGAGATATATGGGTCAGGTCTAATCATTTCTTCTTACTATGACTGTAAAAAGAAAAACAGAGGTTCACACTGTGTAAAATCATGGCCTAAAGTTTCACAAGGGGTACAGATGATACACAATCAGTGGATTATTAACACTGCAAAAGAAGAAATCAGATAATCAAAGATTATGCTGTATGTAATGGATGTGAGATTCAGCAATCACATTAGGCACAATTTCTTTAACTGTGGGAGGCTGTGTAAGCATGAGAATAGGCTGCTTTTCAGATATAATGCTTTTCATTTTATTCACAGAGGTAAAAAAATCCATCTCTTTCTGACCACTGATAACAAAAACACATCCCAATATTCTTGTAATTTATTGCTATTTTGGGATGTTCATGAAGAACTCTCTGAATATAATTCTGGATTATCACCTCAGAATCACAAAATACTTGAGGTATATGGATTAAATTATGTGAAAGATAATGTATCCAATTTTCCTGAGCAGAATTTGGAAGTGGAAGGTCCCAAAGTGAAGCTCTTTTCTCAAACAACGCAATCACAGTTAACAATCAAGATTGTTAGACTAGTTATGGTAACATCTAGGGAAGTACCTAATGTAACAGTGAGGGTAGAAGGCTTGGAGTGATTCTTGACTCAAAGAATAATTAAAAAAGGAATGGGAATACTCATCAAAGTGAGTTGCACAGAATTTCCCATAAATAGCCATGCCTGTACAGCAGCAGTTAAATATGACCCACATATGAGGGAAATAATACCCCTTCAGGGGAACCATTGATTGCCTTTTCTAGATCACTGTCAGAGGCCACACTGAGCTGTCTGAAAGGCCTCCTCTAATTCAAGGTATAAAAAACTAACTGAAACAGTCGGTGCAATCCACCAGAATAAACTGTCTCAGAGGGTCAATCAGAAAGACTCATTCTGAGAACTATGACTAAAGAGAGCACATCTGAAAACTGAAAGAAATGCAACTCTCCTGTTTTGTTACCCACCATGAAATTCAGCCACGTAGTCATCCTCATTTTCCCTGGAAAATTCACTAGGGTAAAAAAAAGTGGACTCACTGAAAGAGAATTGATTTTGTTCTTCATCCTAATAATGGAAAAACCCCTTCATTCTTTAAAACTATTAGCTCACACAGGCAGGCTGAAAACCTTAAAAAATAAAAATCTGATTTTTTTCTTTACCCAATTATTTTACACCAATGTAGAGCCATGTTCTGTACTTGCAAACTTTGGTCTGACATCATGTCTTGTAACTTTGAGGAGAACCAGGTTTAACCATTACAGTGAAAACTTCCCTCCCACCTTACAATTAAGTTGATCAATCATTTTGATTCCTCAATATTTAATGTAGTTGTCATAGAATATACTAGCCTGAGAAGTTATTTAATAACACAGGAGGTTTTATTAGTCATAGAATCATTAGGCTGGAAGGAATCTGAAGAGCTGATGTAGTCCAGCCTCTTTCTCCAAGCTGAGTGAGACCAGGCCAGATTGCCTGGGGCTTGAAAATCTCCAGATGGGGCTTGAAAATCTCCAAAACTCCACAACTTCCCTGGCAAACCTGCTCCAGTGATTAATTATCCCAGGGTTTTTTTTCCATATACCTAATCCAAGCTATTCCTTCCTCCACCCACGAGCACTGTCTCCTTTTCCCACCACTATGCACCTCAGTTAAGATCCTGGCTTCATTTTACTGGTGGCTTCTTGTTTGTCTGTTAATGGATGCAGAATTTGTATTTGCTCAGACTGCAAACAGAATAACTGGCAATGCCTATAAATAGGGAAAATTACACGGCCTTAAATTTTGCATTCTTATTCACTGATATTCTAAATATTTCTAAATTATTTGTACAATCGTGTTTATATTTCAGAAATAATACTTCAAGATAAAAAAAAGATGGGGAGAGACAGCATAATATTATTATAACACACATGACATATATATTTATGCATGTTTATTTATCATGTATTATATGATATAATAATAATATAAATATATTAAAATATTATTATTTCGTTTGAGTGGCAGATCACAACTAAAGACTAAGAATTAGACTACTTTCAGTTTTCTCATCAAACATTCCTCCTGCTGGTATCACCATTCTTAGTTATACGACAACACCAGGAGCTGTAAAGAAAGAAAATATATCTTTAAATCTGGACAAAAATCAGGAGCCCAGCAGAGCCTTGTCTTAAGTAATGTCCCTGTAATTAACAAGAGAAAAAGGCAGAAACTATATGACAAATAGTAGAGATACTGGCTTCTGAAAGGAACTTTCACAAGCATTTTCAGTCATTATTGGAGAGGGTTCATCTCACAGCATCCAGTCTGGGAACATTCCATTTTCCATTGCACCATAAAGAACATCTCCCAGCCAGTGCTGCCCCTGGAGCAGCAGAGCATCTGAGAGGCAGCTTTGCCATCACCAGATACTGGGCTGCTCTTTTACTATTTATGTGTGCGCTCATTCCCCTGGCCAATTTCTTTCAGTTTATTAATTCTTCCTCCATTAATATTTTCTACTTGTATTAATGAGAAAAAAGCATCCCTAAGCCTGCAGGTAAAACTGAGTGATATTTTTAAAATGTCAGAGATCTAATAAAGGTCTAGTTCTTTAGCAGACATTAAATAATTAAGAGGTTGCAGCAGCAGTTTCAAATGGCCCTTGTCAATGTTTGAAAACTTATTTTCACACCAAACCCATAAATCTTGGGCAACCTGCATTTCTAGGGATATTTTAGGACAGACTGCAAAGGCTGTTTTGAGGAAGACAAACAAAATATACTGCATTAATAAAGAAGAAAAAAGAAAATCCTTCTAGTTTCGAATTAGATTCTACAGGTATAGTTCATTTCCATTTCGTGCATCTTCCTCTACATTTGCCCACTATAAGGAAAGTCAAACTGCTTTGTTCGCATCAAATATGGAAATGTTTGCATCAAACATGAGGCTGGACAGGATGTTTTGGTTTATCACCCCATATTCTTTCAACCCTTTTCTGAGGTACTGCAGTCCAAAGCAGCCCAGTTCCTGTGAAACTGGTGAATTGTAGCCTTGGTAAGGGAAGGACAGTGGATCATTTTGATAGGTCTCTGTAGCTCTGTGAGATAATAAGATGTGAGCCAGCAGAGGAGCAAGCACAGCGTTTACAGACACAGGAACACACGACTCTTGAAGAATAACAGGAACTGTAAGGTTCTTTGGGGAAATGAATCCTTTCCCATTCTGATCTCTAAAAAAATTCTCAGTGTTCTGGTTTGTTTTCTCAATTCAGTGACTGGGAACAACTTCTCCCTGGGTATAAACTTGTGCACGTCGCCAAGATAATGGGACATCCCCTGAGCCACGGCATCCTCCGTGCCATGTCTTGTGTAACTGTGAGGTGACAGCTCTGCAGGAAGCCAGGAAAGCTCCTCCAAGGCCACAGACAGCAGCAGCACATCCCTCTCATGGTGAGTGTCTGCACCCAGTGCTCCTCTGCCACTGGTCACCAATTCAGGTCAATGAGACCAGCCTTGCATTTTGGGAGCACATTGAATTACTAACAGTACACTGGGGCTCCCAGAGACCCAACAGCAGTTTTAAAGTAACAAAAAAAAAAGCAAAATTATGTCATCCAGTTTATATTAGTAGCCTTATGGCACTAGAAATGGGAAAGACTTCTCAGAAGTTCCACATTTTTTGTTCAAATAGGACTTCTCTTCAGCTTTTGAGAATTTTGAATTCAAAGTATCCAGCCTTCCATCAACTTTACACTAAACCACAATTAGAGGAGATTCAAGTGTTTTCATTCCCAAGCCATGGATGATACTTTTAGGTGTGCAAAATAGACCAACAATCCATCCAAATTTTAATCTGATTTTCAGTTATTCTTAAATAAGATTTGTTTGTATTGAAAACCAGCTATAACTATGAAATAACTTCTGCTTTTTCAGTCTTTTTAGCCAGAGAGGCCTAAATAATTTTTGCAGTAATCTCAAAAAATGTGATAAAGAAAGAATCACAACAGAGCAAAGCCGTTCTGGCTTTTTTGTTTGCTTCTCCCTAACACGGTTAAAGATTCCTCAGCAAATGATGGTCAAGCCTCAGTTCAGGCAGAACTCAGGTAGGAACATATAAGCTCTGGAAACTGAAGTCGCTTGCTAAGAATCACCATGAACTGCTCATTCTTCTTTTTACCCTCAAGCAAACCCCAAAAAATTAAGGTCATACTCTCAGAACCAAATATTCAGCCCGTGAGAGTCAACAATTTCCCACCTGAACACAGGCACACTGTCTGCCATGGCTGATGACATCACTCCAAAGCTTAGGAAATCCTAAAACTTCAAATCAAGCATTAAAAAAAAGGTGAGAAAACAACATCGTTGCCTCCAAACTTGCTAAATTATTTTGTGCCCTTGAAGTCCTTTGAATTCAAGCATTCTCAATGGAAAAGAAACCCCAGTGGATTACTACTGGTTATCAGAAGACTATAAGTTGTACACGACCCACAAACACAAGGCATTCTTGTGCTAAAGAAAAATGCTGCTGCAATGAGATTGAAACATGCACAATTTACCATGAAGAACTTCTAGAAAAATTAATTACTAATTTCTCCTCTGAGCTAAAGCAGGTTTCATGGGGTTCCAAAGTTGTACGTAGATCTGTACAGCATCAAGTGCAGAATTAGCTCTGTAACTGAAAGACAAGCAAGTAATATCCAGCAAGACAGGTCCATATCCATGCTCTCTATATGTGCAAAACAAGTTTTAATAGAAGAACCAAATATATTTCCAACAGGAAAAAATGCCTTTCTGATATCAAAGAGATATGTTGTAGTCTCTCTCATTGTCTCATAATTTGTTACTCATAAAAATGAGACAACATGAATCAAATACCTTATTTTAGAAGGAAAGAAAAAAAAAGGTGTTAAATTATTTCCAGATATGTTCATCACTAAAGGACTTATCAGAATTTCTTCAGGGGAAAACTGTGACAGGGAAGGCAGACCCCACAGCAAATAAAAAAGTAGAACCAAGTTTAGGTGGCAATTATGGTTAAAGAACAAGATAAGGAGGCTGGAGACAATGGAAAATAAATGATAAGTGCTCTACAGACTCAGCACAGGGGAATTCAAGGGAACAGCACAAGATATCACTGTTAAAAATCAGAAACAATAAATGAATGCAAAAAGATCATGAGAAATACATTAGAAGCATAATATACTAGAAACAACTGAAAGACTTGTCTTTGTAGTCTTGTACATGTAGCCTCAGTGAAAGAAGTGTACTCACTGAAATGTCTGAAACAACAAATATATTTCTGATCAAAAGACTGTGATGTGTAAAATCCCTGCAGACAAGGTGGAAGGCACTTGAACTGCAGTAAGAAACACAAACACCGAATCCATAACATTGCTTAAATATTAGTCTTCCCATATATAAAGGAAAGTGATGGATATTCACAGGTTACTGGGGGTTTAGTCAGAGGAAATACCCCATTAAAAAAGAATTGCACAAACCCTTTCCTTTAAGAAAATTACTTCATTGTCAGCATTACAGTAAAAACAAACTACAAAATAATAACATTAGTGTGACTGGGAGGCTGCCACTCTTCTGCCCCTTTACAGCTGCAATTAAAGATATGAAATGAGGGGACTCAGGGCACTGCTGTGAAAGTCTCCCAGCTCCAGAAATTATTGCTCCCTCTGTCTGAAAGAATATGACTCAAAGCCCAGAAACAAGCAGACACATTCTGGTATAATATAGCCCTACTAACCAATATATCATGCTGCCTCCTAAAGCCCAATGTCATTTCCAGGCTAAATTGATTCATTACCAAGTTTAGTGCTTAATTCAAGCATTTAGCCATCCTGTCATGTGCTTTCCACTACATTTACAGAGAGAAGGTGCATCTCTTTCAACCTTGTTTTGCTAGAAAGCAGTTTTCTTGGCCAGTTTCTGAACTGTCCCATCATACAGTACTGCTTCCGTTCAAGACTAGCAGTGCAGAAGCCAGCTCTGGCCCTACAACCATGATCCCTGTGAGCACATTACCCTGCCCATGCCAAGGAACTCCAGACTAAGCTCTGTGTTTCCCAGACTCACCTGAGCACTGCACATGATCCAGTTCCCCTCCATCCGACCTGGCTGACCTGAGGAGGTCAGATCAGTAAAACAGCAGCACTACCTGAGCATGTTTACCATTTTCTCTGCCATATCACTGCTGAAACATAATTATATTGCAGCTGATTAATATACTCATGTGCTGCTTTTTACTCACTGAGAGCAGAAATTCTTGCAATTAGTCCCTAACCCCATGACCTCACAATTTCATCCTGTTTCCATTAGTTCATTGCAAATTCACTTGGCTGGTTTCACTCCATCTTTGAATGAAATTATGTTTTCCAGCTTTAAGGTATCAATAAATTTACTTACTTTTTACAACAGGGTGAAAATGAAAATAGATGCATAAGACTGATGCTTACACCATTCTGGAGTCTCTCAGACCATTCATTAAACTTTGCATCATTGCATTGAATTTTTCATCACTTCCCAATTTATCTGCTCCATTGCTATGTGCTACCTTTTCCAGCTAAACAGCACTTCACATGGCACAACCCCAAACAATTCCTGAAAATCTTGTAAGCAAGATCTGCTGCAATCCCGTTGCTTATGAGAGCCAAGATGAATGTCTTGGGTTGAGCTGGCAAAACGCCAACTGCCCAAAGACAGAGTCAGCCCCTGGCTGAGAAAAGGGGGAAAGGGAAAAAAACCCCTAAAACCAGGTTTATGCTTAAAACTAACTACATGTATTTATACAGCAAAAGAGAAAATTAAGAGGAAACTACTA
>JAWWLZ010000634.1:0-12277 GCA_035041345.1 Poliocrania exsul | reverse complement strand
AAACTGGGGTAACAACAAGTAAAGTCCTTGGCATGAAGTCACAGTCCGGCTTAGGGGTGGTCCTCCTGGACCTTCCAAGCATCGAAGTTGGTTTGTTCGTCCCTTGTTTTCCGCCATTCATTCATGTCTTCATAAGTCCCATCTCCAACACTAAACTGCTTTCCTCAAGGGATGTATTCCCTGTCACCCCCACAATCTTACCAATGCAGAAACAAAACATTCTCAAATGAATTTTATTCTTTACAAAGTGAATTGACACCTAATACATTATCACATACCCTCTGCAAATATCTAAAGCAATAGAAGGCTGGCAACTGTAGTTGTCCCACAGGCTGCCTTTCTGTAAATACAATACAGGATTTTACAATATCTTACACCTAAAATACCTTACATTTTCTCTGCTTACACTAAACAAAATCAAATAGTGGACAATGACTGGTTTGTACATACGCCACAGCACTGTTTCCATAGCATGACATCTGGCAGGCACTTCCAATGATACTGCCTTCAGCAAATTAGGGATTTCTTATTGAATTATGATGCAGCTGCTCTTCTGTGTGTGCTCAGCTCAAAACAGCACAGAAGCACAAACATTAAACTCGCTAACAGACATCACTCCAGCAGAAAGAGCTTCCTATGTATAAAATCATGCTATCACTAACTTTTTACTTGATTGTTCTTTTTTCACATTTGTAACTCATTTAGAATATATTTTTGCAGAACAGTGGCAAGATAGATACAGTGTACAAGCATGCAAAGCACAAGAGTACATCAAGTGTTTTATTTCCGTGTTACAAACAACTTCAGAAAGCACTGGTCAGGCATACAGGAGTGAATACATATTTCAAAAAGGTTTGAAAAGCTGGGTACCTAATAGAAATTTTGTTTCAGGTTTTATTTGGGTGTCAGTAGAAAGCAGGAAGGAAAAAGAGAGTCTTAGCTTGTCTTGGTACACACTGTGAATACACTGAATTAATTTGCTTGACATATAATCTACATAAATTCTGAAAAGTCAAGATATACTCCTATAAATTTAATCCTGTAAATAATGAAACTTGATCCTTGTTAAAAAGTCATAGTTCCATTGACTCCAACATCAACAGTGTTTCAGAGAATTACACTGATACTGTAATTAGATTTTTGCCTGTGATTACATCAAACCTATCTGACATATTTGCTCAAATTTGCTAAAAATAGCTATGGAACTGCTCATTGTAAGAGATGAAGAATTAATGCTGGTGCAAACCACTAGAGGTAGCAAAGTTTTGGCTTCAGTATGGTTATTATCTTCTGATAGTAAGCTATGACATTCAAGCAGGAATTGTGAATTTAATATCTCTACATTATTTATGAATGCAACATACTCAGGATGTATTACCTTTCCTGAGCTATTCACGTGTGACAGGAGGCACCTCTTGCATTAAGATGAGAAGTTACAAGTTTTAAATATTGTGTTTTAGCCAAAGCAAATTCATAAATACTTTAATTAGATAAGTGCCCTTATTGACAACATTAGATTTCATAGATTCTGGACAATGCATATGTTTAGAGTCAAGTGCATCCTGCACTGGGGCATTCTGATCAGGGACTAGGAAACCTGGTAGAAAAACAAGGGCAAAAGGAAGATGACATCTCAGTCTGTACATCATCACCACTTTAACGCTTCTTCATATTTGAAACCAGTGAAAACAATACATTCTTTAGCTCAACACTCATATGTTTTAAGAGTTCAAGAAAATTATATTTCCCTGATTTTATTTTTTTAATATATATAGTTGCTGCTACAGGAATCATCTCCACTGTTGCCACATCTTTTTCCGTAACCATCCCTGCCTCTCAGCTGTCCTATGCAACAGATGAGTTCTGTATTTCCAGCAAGATCCTCAAACAATGGCACAAAACATGATAGACATATTGCATTCAGGGCAATCAGTGAGTCCTACAGGAACTCAGTACAGCTTTCAGAGTTACACACTGTGCTGGAGCAATAAGGAAACAACAACAACAACAACAACAACAAAAAAGCAAAACAAAACAAAATAACAACAAAAAAGCATGCTTATGTTAAAAACATATTTCAATCTTTCCTTTGAAAACAATGTCACAGTATTTTCCATATCACCTGAGAGTCTGGTGAAGTTTAAAGGTGCAGCCTACCTGTTGTCACGCACTGTGGTCCCTTTCTCCTTGCCAAATGAACTGGCAATGTGCCACTTGATAGAAATAGACCATAGAGTGCATTTGAGGATTGTTTCTGAAATGTTGGCACCTGCAAGCTATAAGAAGCAATCTTATTGCTTTCCTGACAATATGCTTGGAACATCTTGTCATGATATGATAAAACCTTACCACTGACAAACCAATGAAATGCAACAAATACACAAAGCAATTCACCATACTCATTCTGATTTTTTTGTCTGTGTAAAAGATCCCTAGTTTATTACAAAATTGAGTGGACTCTTCTTTTCACAGTCAAAATGTTCACTTTGACTATAAAAACTAAAACTTAGCAACATGAATGCAGAAAATAGTCTAAGCTTGCACGCTGCAAGCTTCCAGACTGAGACACCTATAATGTTGCCAGCCTGGACTGATGGTGAACTGTGGACAAAATTAGTGGCCAGAACACCCAAAGGGACACTGGCTATTTCCAGTGGCAATTTCTGACACTGCTCATTGCTGACCTGATCCAGTTCCTTCTAAAGTCCATGGAAGTTTTACTAAAGATACTTAAAAAAGAGTAACTGGACAACTATTGAATACTTAGGGAAATGCAGACCAACAATGACACCATGTCATGAAGGTCAGCAGTACTGGAAGTGTCACCTGAGAAAACTGAAGGTCTTGTAACAAAAACAGTGTACCCACGGATTGTACTAATCACATATCTTCACCTTAAAAAAATTAAAAATTGATGTTTAGAATACAATACAACTGTGCAACCATATTTAAGACTACTGATTTCATAGAAAGAAGAAAGTTATATGAAAAGGTCAGAGTCTAATTTTGTGACCATATATTTACTCTATATTCCCACAGTGAAAATGTCTAATTTTCAAAAGAGCAAACCAATAATTACTTATTATGGAAGTATTTTAGTCAATACCTAATTTCGTAGTATTGATTGCTATTTAGACATTCAAAATGCACTCTACAACACCAACCTTATTCTTCTTACCTGTGCTTGTAAGCATTTAAGATATTGAATAAAAGCAGTGAGTTAAAATGCCAAACATTAGATTCATTGTATTACAAATAATTTTTTTATCCATCTCCAAAATAAAATTTAATTAGCAAGTAATTTAAACATTGGACAGTTAAATACGTTGTTTAAACAATGAGGATTTCTATTATAAAATATATTTAGCCTTTGACTTGATCAGACAGTATGAATTCTAATTTCTCTTTCAGGGATATATAACAGGAAGGGGAAATGGCATGGGGTGGTTTTGGTTGGTTTTTAGAAGGGTTTTATGGTTTAGTTTGTAGAGTGGGAAAGAGGTGGTTGGTTGGTTGGTTGTCTTTCCCTTAGGTGGCAAGACATTTGGCTCATTTATGCCAAACTTTTAAAAAATTATGAAAAGCCATTCAATTAAGAGCATCTTTCAGTTTCTCATTTTATATTACTAGCATCAGGCTACATGAAATTCACCTGTAATTCATCTGATGAAGAAGTTCAGATACATTTGAGAATAGCTTTATGATTATTACTTTTTAATATTGACCTCAAAGACTGGACAGATATCCTAAAAAAATTTTAAATTAAAAAAAAATTAGAATAAAAAATACAAATCATTTTTAAACGTTAGAGGCTGAAGTGAATTAGTTTGAATATTAAGAATTCTCACAAAATCATTGTCACTCTATTTTCTAAGTAAAACCTTGGCATTTTCTTTTGAACTACAAAATTTGCCTCACATTTTCTGATTGATTTTTGAGGCTTGAGTCTACATCTTACTATTTTCATACATAAAGTCCAGAAGGACTATTGTTTCAGTTAGAGGAGTGGAGAAAGCACTTGATTTATACACATGTATGCATCTCAGCAAACAGTTAAGAAAAGTCTGTTCCCTGAATTTTATCTTGTTTGATTGTCTTGTTAATACTGAAGCTATGAAAAGAATGGCTTTAAAGAATGATCCCCAGATGCAAGAATGTATGCTCTCTCTCTGTGCAATAGTGCCAAAAGTTTACACTAGGAATATGAAAAGGCATAAGTGTTCAGAAATATGTGGAGTTTACATACAAATACTGAATTGCTTGAAGTTTTTACTTTCTTCAATTAATAGACAAAAGTGGTCTGGTGTTATAAAATATATTTCAGGCATTATGAACAATTATTGAAATTTTTTCCTCTGTCAAATGTTTTTAACCTTTGTTTGTGCCTACAGATATAAATAACAGCACTAGTCAGTAATTCTGTTTTGTACACTCTGTGTAGCTATGAATTCTATGCCAAACAAAAATTATTAACATGTATTCTTTAGCAGGAGATGCATAAAAACCTCAGTTTCCATTTCCTAAGAACTAAATAGAGAAAGTAAAGACTGAAGGGTAAATGTCCATATCTGACAGAAAACTATGTATATCTTACTTAATTTTATATTCTTGTTCTGAAATTCTTCTAGAAATGCATGGTACAGGGTTAAGTGTAAATTTCTAAGATTGAAAGGTGTCATAAATTTAAAAAGTGTATGTTCTTATTTTTAGGCTGTCTTCACATCAGTTTAGCAGGACAGGTGTTACATCAACTCCTCAAAAGTCAATTTATAAGGCAGAAACAAATATGTGCACATACAAACAGGACTTATGATCACAGGTGGTGCTTTACAACTTCTTGCATTGAAACAGAATATGAAGTCATATCTTTTCCATTATTTTACTGATATTTGTGCTTGATGAAACATGCCAGCCTGCTTTCATACATTTATCCAGAGAAACTATATGAAGGTGGTAGACAGAGCAAGTCAAAGCATAGGCTATGAACACAGATGGACAAATGCATCTACCCAAGGTGCTTTCAAAGCTAAATTAGAACCCCTTCTGCAGTTAATAAATAGCTTTGAAGGGTGTTCAACAAAGCTTGCCAACTGTGCTGATGATATACCTTTACCTTTTAACACTGATGTATAAACAGGATCCTAAATCAATAAGCAATTCATAAAGCTACTAAAAAGCAATGAATTATGGACACTGCTAAGTACGTCTTGATTCAGTAGCTTGAAACACTAATGAGACAAGGTGTCTACACCGTCATCAGGTGTCTGTCCTCTTCTTAACTCTCCAGCCTATTTTAACTATTGAATCTATCTTACTTATTTAAGTTAGGTCTGCTCTGTAACCAGAAAACACATGTATCTTTTATTTTAATGCAGGAACCCATGGTCCTATAAATTTACAGAACTTATTTACAAAGATGAGGTTTGGGATCAATGAGCTGTGCATGAGGAAGGAAGAAAAAATGGAATATCTCATTTAAAAGCTGAAGGTAGTCTTGTTATTTACTTCATGTCAGATCTTCTAAATTATGATTTTTCTAACTCTTCCTGAATTAGAGGTGTACAAATCTGCCTTTTGTGACTGGAGCAGTCTTCAGACGGAGAGAAACACAGAGTATGGGGAAAAGAGCTTTTGCATGAGGAATGGGTCAGACAGTTAAACAAAAGAAGAGGCAAGCTAATCAAGCCCATTATCAACTGTATTATTTATCAAAAAGAGTAAAAATTGGGGTCTCTTTGTCTACCACTGTGCAGGAAAAACTCTACAGTTCACCCTTATTATTTTTTACGCTGCCTCTCTAGTGAAGGTAATCAAGAATTTTCACTAGGTACAATGGGGAGCTGAAAAATGTAATAAAAAAATTGACATTAACTGAAAAGGCTGATTAAACATTTCTGCAAGAGTAAAAAGAGTTCAAACAAAGAGGAAAGCAACCCTCTTCCTCCCCATCATGCTCTCAGACGTTAGTCACACTCCATGAATTATAAGACAGACTAATGGTCAGAACCAATGACTCAATAGTTTAGGTTGGAAGGGAGCTTAGAGATCATCTTGTTCCAACTCCTTATCGCAGACAGGGACACCTTCCATCAAACCAGGCTGCTGAAAACCCCATCCAACCTGGCCTTGAAACTTCCAGGAATGGGTCATCCACAGCTTCCTTGTGCAGCAGCTGAGAAAAAAAAGCTGAGGGCAGGCTTCTGTGGTGCATGCAGGCAAAGTGTTTATTATACTTCTTCTAAATTTATACCATACTGATACCAATCTAGACTAGGTCCAATAGGAGCCTTGGCAAAACATTCACATGGAGCACAACTGTTTTCAGTCATAAGACATGAACTCTCCACTGTAAGAGTCTAAAAAGCTGCCAATCCCAGATATGGAGGTAAAAACTGGAATGTTTACTGAACACATGACACACAATTTAAAGGACTTGTGGCTAGGATATGTTAATAAGGAGGATGGATTATGGTGACATATGTTAACTAGGGGATCATACAAGTTTGGGCTAGGTTGCAAAATTAGTTAAGATTTTCTACAACAGGGATTTACATGGGGGAAAGAAAACAAAGGGTTTCAGCATTAATTGATAACATTCATCTTAAAATCCATCTCTATCTTGGAGCTGGAGACAGCTAATCAGCATGGTTGAACATCAACAGGCCCTGTTGTCCCTAGTGATGGGACTTTGTCTTGGCCTCTGTTGACCATGACTTACTGCTTAAGCTTGTCAGGCTTCTCACTGCTGGAAGCTGAATTTTTATCCCTACACTCCACAATCATACCACAGGCGGTTTTCCAACCCAACCTTTCACTATTCCTTTGCACGTACAAGGCCTGTTTGACCTGCTCAAGACCATGATACACATCTTTTTAATTTCTTCTAATCTTCTTCTTTGATTATCAAGGCATTCCAGGCATCTGGAGCACAGCACTCTGCAGCTCCCACATTTCTAGGCAACGTCTACCAGCACCTCACCACCCCACAGAAAAGAATTTCTCCCTAATATCTAATCTAAGTCTGTCCTCTTTCAGTTTGCAGCCATCACTCCTTGTACTATCACTCCTTGACCTTGTCAAAATTCCCTCTTCAGCTCTTTTGTAGCCCAGACTTCAGGTATTGGAAGGGGCTATAAGGTCTTCCTAGAGCTTTCTCTTCTCCAAGCTGAACAGTCCCAGTTCTCTCAGACCATCTCCATAGCAGAGGTGCTCCAGCCCTGTGATCATCTTTGTGGCCTTCTGTGGACTTGCTCCAACAAGTCTAAGTCCTTCCTATGTTGAAGGCCCCAAAGCTTCAAGTTCTTCATGTAGGGTCTCACCAGAGTGGAGTAGAGAGGCAGAATCCCCTCCCTTAGCCTGCTGTCCATGCTGCCTTTGATGCAGCCAAGGACATATTTGGCTTTCCATCCTGTGAGCACACACAGCCAGCTCACGTTGAAATTCTCACCCACTGACACCCTAAAGTCCTTCTCCTCAGGGCTGCTTTGAATCCATTCTCCTTCCAGCCTGTATTTGTGCCTGGGACTGACATGACCCTTGGTGCAGGCCTTATTGAACTCCAGGAGTTTCACACAGTCCCCACCCTCAAACTCTTCCAGGTCCCTCTGGATGACATCTCTTGCCTCCAGCATATGACCACATCACACAGCTTTGTTTTGCCATCAAACTTGCTGAGTGTGCAGTCAGTTTCACTGGCCTCATCACCAAGACGTTAAACAGCAACTGGTCCCACTACCAACCCCTAAAGAACACCACTTGTCACTGGTCTCCACTTGGACATTGAACCATAGGCCACAACGCTTTGCATGTGACCATCCAGACAATTCCTCATCCAGTGAGTGGTTCATCTACCAAATCCATGCCTTTCCAGTTTAAAGACAAAGATTTTGTGTGTGACAGTGTTAAATGCCACCATTGCTGTGACCCCATCATAGAATTTGTCCCCACATTTTTCAGCCATTATTTGCCCTTAGTGAAACCACATTGGCTGTCACTAATCAACCCCTCATTTTTCATGTGCCTTAGCATAGCTTCCAGGAGGATGTGCTCCATGATCTTGCCGCCTAGGTACAGAGGTAAGACTGACTGTCCTGTAGTTCCCCAGGTTTTCCTTATTTCTTTTTTTAACATGGGAGTTATGCTTCCTCTTTTAGAGAAGTCCGACTGTCCAACCTGGTATCTGCAGCTCACTCCTTCACTGAAAAAAAAAAATACCCTAGAAAAAAATGTTGGTTTGTGGTTTATTTATGTCTTGAGGCCAGGTTTTCCTGAGGTCTACTAAGTATTAAATTTAGCTCTCAGTGGAGTGTCAACAAGCCTTCTTCACCTTCTTAGAGTTGCCTGTTGAATCTGTAGAGACTGAATGATGTCTCTTTTTCATTTCTTTGAAAGTGGTTGACATAGTCAAACACCATTATGGAAGGGAAAAAATGGGAGAAACTGATACATGAAATGCTACTGGATACACTTTGCTCCTCAAAGAACAGTATTAGTGACATTTCCCGATTCTTGCATTTTCTGATAGATTTATTTTATGAACATTTCAACAAGGATAACCAACTTCATGTAGGTTTGGATTCTAGATTTCATTATAGTATCCCAGCATCAGTTGTGCACAAATGAGAAAGTAAATGTAATACAGCCATTATATGATTTTTTTAACGTGTAATTTAATTGCGTGAGTCTAAAACTGGTGGCGATATAGAGCCATTACTCTGCATTTGGGGATTCATTTCTTGACACTCTAAGTGGATTCAGATATATAAAATTAGTGAAACTAGAGAAAAATATTTGTTATGTGAGAAAACTAGTGTCTTTTTTTGACAGTGTCATCTCAGAAGCAAGAATTTATAGTAGTGGTTGGAACCTTTGAAACACCGCAAGAGCAAACAACTGAGTAGTCTTCTCAAACACAGTGCACAGCCTGAATGTGGGAAACCCCAGCCAAAACAACCAGAGATCCAAAACTATATCTTATTCATGCAGGTATTACAGTGAAATATTATTAACTGTCATGCTTTGAAAGCATTTTGTTAAATGCAAATCAGATATTTTTTATCTACGTTATCACAGCTCCAAAGGTGCAACATATGTGAGACAGCAACCTGCCCTTGATGCAAAGTCTGATGGTATCTTGGGCTGCATTAAGGCAAAGCATCGCCAGCAGGTTGAGGAAGATGATCCTTCCTGTCTGCTCAGTACTAGTTAGCCTTGGGTTCAGTTCTGGGCTTTGCAGTGAAAGAGAGACATGGGCATACTGGGCAGAGTCCAATGAACGGCCATCAAGATGATTAACGGATAGAGCATCTCTCCTGTGAGGAGAGGCTGAGAGAACTGTTACTGTTCAGTCTGGAAGGAAAGACCTCAGGGAGTTCTTATCCACATATCTAAAGACCAGAGGGGAAGGTTCACAGAGGATGGAACCAGGTGGTGGTTTCAGTGGTGTCCAGTGGCAGGACCAGAGGCAATGGGCTTACACAGAAATTCTGGAGATTCTGCATGAACATCAGGAAACACTGTTTCACTGCAAGGGTGACCAAGCACTGGCACAGGTTTATCCAAGAGGTTATGTATTTGCTGTCTTTGTAGGTATAAAAATGTCATCTGCTGTGGTCCTGAGCAAGGTAGTTTGGTAAGAAAATTTCCAGAAGTATCTTCCAATCCCAAAGATCTTGTGATTCTATGGTTCTGTGAAAGGTGGTCAACCTCAGACTCCAACAAAAAAATACCTTGGAGGGAATTCTACAGCTTTTTACTCTACAAGAGCAGGCAGAAAAGGACAGAACTTGCAAGAAAATACTGAACTTGCTTTAATTTGTGATGGCTAATTCGATGTCTCTTCCAGTTAATGATCCATCAAGTAACTCTACAAAGCATAATCTTATCTAAAAATATAAGACAGTATCATAGAATCACAGAATCATAGAATATGTTGAGTTGGAAGTGATCCATCAGGATCATCGAGTCAACTCATAACCCTGAGCAGGACACCCTAGAAATCACAACATGTGCCTGAGAGCATTGTTCAAATGTTTCTTGAGCTCTGAAACTTAGTGATGTGGCCGCTTACCTGATGAGCCTATTCCAGTGCTCAAATTTTCCTGATAAAAAGGCTTTGTCCTGATAGCCAACCTAACTAAACCTTCCCTGACTCAGGTTCATGATATTTCCTCAGGTCCTGTCACTGGTCAGAAGAGTGAAGAGGTCTGTAAGTGCCCTTCCACTTCCTTTTGTGAGGGTGTTGAAGACCACACTGATGTCTCCTTTCAGTCTCCACTTCTCCAGGCTGAACAGACCAAGTGACTTCATCTGTTTTTCATAAGTCTTCCCCTTCAAACCCTTCACCATCTTTGTTGCCCTCCTTTGGGTGCCCTGTAATACTTTAGTGTCTTTTTATATTGCAGTGCCCAAAACTGCACACAATATTCAAGGTGAGGCCAGCCCAGTACAGAGCAGAGTGGGACAATCCCCTACCTTGTCCAGCTGGTGATGCTTTGCCTGATGCCCCTCAGGACACCATTGGCCCTCCTGACTGCCAGGGCACTGTTGACTTATATTCAACTTGACATTGACCAGGACCGCCAGGTCCCTTTCTACAGCACTGATTTTCAGTACCTCATTTCCCAGTCTATGAACATCCCAGGTTGCCCTATCCCAGGTGCTGAATCCAATGCTTTCCCTTTCATATGGTTGGTGATTGTCCATTTCTTTAATTTGTTGAGGTCTCTCTACAGGGTCTCTCTGGTTGCCAGGTCCTCCCAGTCTAGTGCCATCATAAATCTTACTTAGTATTCTTTTGAGTTCTGCATCCAACTCATTTATGAAGATGCTGAAAGGCACAGGGCCCAAGACAGAACCCTGAAGAACCCCATTAGTGATGGGTCACCAGTCTGATGTCAACCCATTCACCACAACTCTTTGTGCCCAACCTATTCCTCACCTACCATATGATTATCCAGCTACATGCTGAACATTTTTTCCAGAAGGATACTGTGAAAGACAGTATCAACCCTGAGATTGGCTCAGTTGGTTAGAGCATGTTACTAAGAATGCCAATGCTCAATCCCTGTACTGCCCATTCACTTAAGAACTGGACTCAGTGGTCGTTGTGGATGCCTTCCAACCCAGAAGATTGTGTGATGGTAAGGTCTGTGATAGTGTATTCTTCTGCACTTGTTTCAGCAGGTCATATACCTGTACTTAGGGTACAAGAATCTCAAAAGGCCATAGTAGTAATAACATTGTCAATGTTTCTTCCTATGTATCAACAAAATGGGAAGTCATACTACCATACTAATTTTAATTATCTTAAGGATACCTTTATATTTTGACCTGGTACCTCATTCTCTTCCTCTGACATTTATTATCTATAGGTCAGTTTGATTGCACTATATGCACAACATAAGGAAAAATTCACAAATATTCAAGCAGTTGTTTCGTACAAAACACCACCCACAACTGGGGAGGCATGTGTATTATTTCCTCAGATTACCATGGTTGGTTCAATTGTAGCTCTTATGAATTTATGTGTCTCATTAAAAAGTCACTATGATGGAGTTTGTGGATTTTAAAATGCAGTCATTAAGTATGTCTTCACAGGAGAACAACTGTGCCCTAAAAATGCAAGCTGCAAATAATAATTTCACTTTTAATGTATGTTCAATATTTTGTTTACAAGTAACTATCTTCTACTTATTTATTAACCAGTCTCCTTCAATCTGTCCATTTTTAAAATTATTCACCTAATCCTGATTTTCTAAGTTTGAATAAATCATGACAAGATCCAGAAAACTTGGCAAGTACATCAATGATTTTACATCTGGCATTACACATCACCTACATGTTGAGGGAATGAAAAAATCTTTGATTTCTTTACCTTGACTCATTAGTCATCATGTGGTGATGTACTCACTGCCAAGTGCATGCAGTCTGCAGTCCCCATGACAGAAACCCAACAGACTCATAAAATTCATTAATTATTTGCTGCAGTGATGATTATCTCGTGCAAAAGCTAATAAGATTATTATCTCTGCTGAAAAGTGGATTTATAAATCATTGTCAGCAAGAATATTAACTTACAGTCTGTTAGAGGAACCTATTGAAACAACAATTAATGTAGGGGTAACCTTCAAGTTTTACAAGTGCTCTGTGTCCTAGTTCAGCAGGTGGGAACAGTTATCACTGTGTGGGGGTGATCAAAACTGTGTATTCTACCCCCTCTATTCATTTCCCAAGGACAATGGACCATTAGCAGCAGCTGCCCAGGGAGTCATTAGCA
>JAWWLZ010000633.1:0-12281 GCA_035041345.1 Poliocrania exsul | reverse complement strand
TTCTTTCTCCATTGGTCCATATCCATATAGATGCCATCTCCAACCTCTCCTCCTTTTTTGTTTTGTAATTTTCGAGGGAGAACTCGCTTCATGATTATATTTTTTACAAACGACAGGGAATAAGTAAAAGCCGAAGACAAACAGACTAGAAATATTTGCTTAAGCCAATTAGGCATGAAAGGGATTTTTATGCTTTCGAATATATCTTTTGAATAAAAATTCGAGGGGACCCTAGCTGCTGAAAGAAGATTCTTTAACTCGGCAACGTTGTAAAAAGCAAATCGGGTTTCACCGTAGAGGTCATCAAAATTTAGGCAACACAAATTGAACTTTTCGGAGCAACCAATTGTTCGAGCAAGCATGAAGTAATCAACCGCGGCACGATAGTTTGGAGATATGTATGTGCTCTTACTTAACTTTTCTAGCGCCACGCTAACAGGGTCAAAATGCTTGCTTATGAACCAATCAGGTTTGCCCCAAAAGGTCAGATTAGCGAATTGATTTAAGAGCTCGAGGTTAAACGTTGAGTTCATGGAAGTTAACGATACAATAGCAGATTTTAAATTTTTGGGGTCCGGTTCATCATTGACTCTTTTAGGTGTTGTAGGGGTAGCTGGGTCTAGAACAGCTAACCTACCAATAGTGCATGGGCCTCCCATAGGGAGCGATGGAATTCCTGCCCACGCTCTATCTCCACAGATCAGAAACCACCCAGGTGGAAGGCTTCTTGGTGTTTCAAGTCTGTGGGATTGTAAGGGTTCCCTGTATTTGGAGGTAGAGCACCATAGAGATGCATTGCGGTAAATTACGGAGTCGGGCTTGAGTATGTTATTAATCTCTAACGATGTTTTTTCGAAAAAGAAGCAGCGTTGGGCTTTTGGTGACCCAAGAATTTTTATCTCTTGGGGTTCCGAATCAGTAGGAGGTTTAAAATTATAATCATTGTATAATTTATACACTTTGTGGCCATCTGGAATTGCAACTGCATGTGATTTTAAAGGGTCGTCAATATTATTATTGGTTAGACAAAACTTATTTGAATTCATTATGTTAGCAAGCTCTACCCACAAGTTGCCTCGGAATGACAGCTTTGATGGAGATTTAGGAGGAGGTGAAATGGCACGCTGATCAGTGGAAGGTATCAGGATGACGATGGTAAGGATGGCACACAGTCTTGAAATACCTTTACCCGACGTGATGGTACTCATTTCGTTCCTGTACCTGTAGAGATACAAGCATACCCCTTCCCCCAGGTTATTAAAGGGAAAGGGCCTTCCCATTTATCCGATTCTAGGTCCTTGTACAACACTTTTGGATGATGGTCGGGTGTCTTGAGGTTGTTAGAAAAGTGCTTTGCTATAGGGGTCAGATTTCCTTCCTGGCGGTTCAGAAAGTTAAGGACATACTGTGCTTTGGCCAATTTTTCATGAGGGGTTAAAGACTCAGTATTTTTCTCTTGCTTTTTAAGCATGTTTTTCAATGTTTGGTGAGCACGTTCCACTATCGCTTGTCCTGTAGGATTGTGGGGGATTCCCATGGTGTGTTTGACACCCCACAGCTGAAAAAAATTTTGAGTGTTGTTGGATATATAGGCAGGGCCATTGTCAGTCTTAATCTGTTTAGGCACTCCCATGAAGGCAAAAGCAGTCACCAGATGCCTTTTGACATCCTGGCTTTTTTCTCCAGAGTGCGCAGATGCTACCAACAATTTAGAAAAGGTGTCAATTGAAATATGGACATACCTTAATCTGCCGAATTGAGGAATATGGGTAACATCTGTTTGCCATAATTGCAGGGGTTCCAACCCTCTAGGATTGGTCCCTACCGGTGGAAGAGGAGAAATTTTTTGGCACTCTGGGCAGGCTTTGATGATTTCTTTTGCCTGACTCAGTCAATCCAAACTCCCTCTGGAGGGATTTAGCATTCTGATGGAGAAAATCATGGGAAGTGCGTGCTTGTTGCAATAGATTAGGGACGACAGATACCCCAGCCAAAACATCGGCTTGGTGATTTCCCTCTGCTACAGGACCAGGGAGAGCGGAATGAGAGCGGGTGTGAACAATATAATAGGCGTGCTCTCTTTTACTGATTAGCGACATTAATGACCGAAACAGGGAGAATAGTTGTTCGTTGCGCAATTTCCTCAGGTAGGAGTGCTCCGCTCTTTTAACCACTCCCACTACATACGCCGAATCACTGACGATGTTCAGGGCCTGATCGGAAAAGATAGTGAATGCCCTGACCATCGCCGAGAGTTCCACAATTTGGGAGGAGCCAGCGATAACATGGCAGTCGTGGCACCATTCATCTCCGACTTTCCAAGTTATCACCGCCTTGCCCGTACGACCTGAGCCGTCTGTAAAAACAGTGATAGCATCAGGGATGGGCGAATAGGATTGCACAAATTTTAAGGTGATAGGGATAAATTTGAGTTTTTGTAGGACTTTCTTACCCGGTAGGGAGAATTTTATTTGTCCTTTAAAGTCCTGGATCGCCAGCTGGAAATCTGCGGACAAAAACAACATATGTTCAAAATTTTCTGATGTTACTGGGATGAAGAGGGTGTATGGATCTTCTCCAGACATCTCCCAGCACCGCATCCTCGCTTTGGTGATTACTTTGCTGAACAATTCAGGAAGGGTGACGATGGTTTTAGAGAAGCAGTGCGGGAGGAAGATCCATTCCCAAATTACAATGTCATCGCCTTCGGGCATGATTTGACCTAGGATCGCAAAAGGCTGTTTAGGGCCAACCAATACGACAGTGATTGGTGGGATGCCAACCAGCTTCCGCTGGGATTGCATGTTAGAAATTTTGCTCTCCACAATTTTGAGGGATTCCAATGCTTCCTGTGTGAGAGAGCAAGGGGAATTAAGGTCTGGGTCTCCTTGTAGTAAGTCAAATAAGGGACTTAACTCGTCAGTGGTAATGCCTAATTGTGGCCGAATCCAATTTATGTTTCCCAACAACTTTTGCATGTCATTTAGTGTCTTAATGTCATGATCAATTCTGATTCTTTGAGGGGTGATGGAAGTATGGGACAATTTCCACCCCAGGTAATGCCACGGAGAGTCCCATTGGATCTTTTCAGGCGAAATGTCAAAGTGGAAGATTTTTAAGGCATTTATGATGGAATTTAGAGCCTGATTGACTTCAGTTTTGAATTGAGAACAAATGAGGATATCATCCATATAATGGTAGATGATGACAGATGGATTTTGGAGTCGGATCAGTGATAATATTTTGGACACATAACAATTGACAAAGGGTGGGAGAATTTTTCATGCCTTGTGGCAAAACCTTCGACGCGTATCTTTTATTGGACTCTCCGGCATTCCCAATTGGAACTGAAAAGGTGAATTTATCCACGTCTTCCGGATGGAGGGGAATCTGGAAAAAACAATCTTTGATGTCAATGATTACAATAGGCCAATTTTGTGGGAGCATTGATAACGCAGGCATGCCCAACTGTATCGAACCCATAGGCTCTAAAGCATCGTTGATTTTCCTAAGATCCTGCAATAACCGCCACCTGCCTGATGTTTTCCTAAACCAAGGACTGGTTGAGGGGGCCATATGTCCCAAATCAAGTTGTTCTTCTACTAGAAGTTCTAATTGATGCAGCTTCTCGTTTGTAAGAGGCCACTGGTCTACCCAAATGGGTTTTTGGGTTAGCCAATTAAGTTTGGGTAGCAGCTGCTAACCAGTGGCCAGTTTTATAAATTTGTCTTAATTTTTGTGCCCCACTGTGCCAGTATGTCTCTCCCCCACAACGTGGTCGGTATCGGCAGGATAAGTGGTCTGCAAGAAGCTATATGGTTGTCAATATCGATAAAACTTAGAACGTGTCGACTTTGTTCTGGATATTGAGCTCCTCCCACCCCAGACACCCTCACAGTAGTTTCTTCTTTTGGCCATGGTTCTGGCCAGTCTTTGGCAGCAATGACGGTAACATCCGCTCCGGTGTCCAGGAGACCTTCAATAAGGATTCACCCTAGAGGCGAGGCCACGGCCACGGTCATTAGTGGCTGCTCGTCTGTTACAGTGGTGGTCCAATTGGCCGCCTTCTCCCTTTGCCGCTGGTGTTGTAGCCGCAAAACAGGCAGCAGAAGGGTGACAGGTTCCTGAGGAGAAACCTCTACTGGGGGGAGAAGAACTCGAAAAGACAAAGTCACATGATTAACATCAGTACAATTATCCATGTCTAGTGCGACAAGTTTGGATTGGGCAACTACACCCCTGGATGACGCCTCCTCAATAGGTTGGACCAGATAACTTTCTCCTGCACTCAAGGGCACGTTAGGGGTGGTAATCAACGTGCGCTCTTCCCCTGCTAAAATGGTATATTGGGCGTCAGGGTATAGAGTGATCTGGTGATCTCGCCTCAATGCAGGGAGGGTTCTGACTGTGTCCGGTGGAGGCACGCCGGAGAGGCATTTGTTGTCATCGCGCCCCTCTCGGCGCTCCGGAGTGAGTTTCCCTGGTCTTCGCCCGCCTTGCGCTGTGGTGAGGGAGTGTTGAAGGTGACTTGTTTTTTTGTATTGACTCTTTGGCGACTTGGGTGGAAGAGGGTCGCCATTGAGGTCTGTAACAGACCTACATAATGAAGTCCAGTGTCTCCCTTTCCCACAGCGCTGACAATTAAATCTAGGCAAAGTCTTTGGTGAAGTCGATGGTTGGTGCTTAGCACAATGTCTCTCTAGGTGTCCTTCCTGTCCGCAATTAAAACACTGTCCCTTAACAGCATTCATTATTAATTTTAGATCTTCTCTCACGTAATCCACATTGCGGCAAGCCTCGATCATGTCGAGCAGGGTAGGATCTTTAAGGGGCCGCAATATTTTCTTGCATTCCTCGTTAGCTTTTTCCACCACTAGTGAGTTAAAAAGGACTTCCTGCGCCTTGACATCACTAATTTGTTTGGCAATGGCCTCCTTGAGCCGAGTGGCAAATTCATAGAAAGGCTCTTTGGGGCCTTGGAATATCAAAGCGTAGGAAGGAGCACTAGTGCTGGTTCTGGACACCTTCTTCATTGCCTGGTATGCGAGCTCGCTGGTCTTGTGTAGGACAGGTAAAGGTGTCATGGCTTGTTTAGCGTTGGAAACATAAGCCCCTTCCCCGTACATCCTGTCTATTGCCTGGTCTTGTGTTATGCCTCGTGGAATCGGTACATAATCTCCCTCTTGTATATGTTTTTTGATGAGTGATTTCCATTCTGTCTCAAAGGCAGAATATTGCAATACCGGTAACCAGGCTTTTGTTACTTGCTGGATGTCATTAGGCATCAGATCGAAGGCATTGAAAAAAGATTCAAGGAGACCAAGGGTGTAGGGTGAGCTTAGGTCATGTTCAGTAATCGCCTTTTTTATATCTTTAAGCACAGGATATGATCTAGGTCTCCATTGCAGTGATCTGCCTTCCTCCAAGTGTACTGGGAAGACTCTTAGCATGTCTAGATCCCCCACAAGTGCTGCCTGCTTATGGATTGTCTTCCATGCTTTTTCCTGTGCCGCTACAATTTCCTGTACCACCTCTACTCGGGTGTCTACCTGTTCATACGCGTGAGTGGTAGCAGGAAAAGCGTAGGCTTCTTCATCGGCATCCACAGCAAAGGTGTCACATCTGGGAGCCGAGGCACTACGCGTGTGATGATTGGAATGTTTTTGTGAGCGCGTTCTGGGACAAGTGAGAGGAGGTGTATGTGACTTTCTCTCACTGTCTGTGTCTGTAATGTTCTCACCTACCAACGGTGTTAGTGTGGGTGGGTGCAGAGTGGCTTGTGTCTTGATGGTATGTTGCTCTGGAGGCCGAGCTGGTGTGTGAGTAATGTTCCGATGTAGGCGTGAAGACGTAATGGACAGCTGCCGGCAAACCATGGACGGTGGTGGGGCCCGCGGCTCGGTCAGAGCCTCAGGTCTACATGGCTTTTCCGGAGCCGGGGCACTGACTGGACTGAATCGGCCTGTGGTGTGAGCGGGCCTGGGCGGTAAGGCTGGACAGGCCTCCGGTAAGCAGGCCCCCTGTCCGTTGCCATGGGTGCGGCCATGTTGTCCTAAATAGGCGGAGTTAAGCTCCTGGACCAAGGCGTGGCGTGGTCATGCGACGAAGGCAGGGCTATGGCGTGTAGAGATGTGGGTGTGGCCACACACCGGGCGGGGACGCAGGATGACGCGGCCTCTGGGGGCGTGTACCTTGGCGGTCCCTCCCAGCGGCCCTCAGAATCTGCTCCTCCCACGGCTCCTCCCTCGTTGTCCCACGCCACGAGGTGTCTCCCGACGCCGCCATTTTCGCCGCACGGCATGCAGTGGTCCCGCGCCATCTTGTCCTCCCCCACGACCTTGAGCCCTTTGTGGCTAGTTGGGGAGGCTAAGAGCTCCGAGCCGCCATTTTGTGCCACAGCCGAATTGACGGCCGGACGGCAAAGCCCAGTCTTTTGACGATCTTGCAGTAGCATATACACCAGCCTCCAGGCGATCAATGCCTTAGCAGCGACTTTATCACCTTTTTTCTCGGCCTTCCAAAGTGTTGCCCCCAAATTATCCCAGTGTTCAAGGTTTAATTCTTCTGGGATTTGCAGTTGATGGGAATTAATCCATGTAGCAAGGGCTTTCAGGGAGGCTTTATCGTATTTGTGCCCTTGGTATTCAATAACTGCTCTGATTTTTTTATAAATAGGGCGCTCGGACTTTCCAAGAGCGGATCCCATCACGATGTTTAATTGCACCGAAATTGGGGGATTGGAGATGGGGTTAGGAGGGAAGGGACTACCCCAACAGCTCACCTCTCTCGCTGGGCGCCTGCTCCAACGATGAGGGGGGATGATGCCCAGTCTCTGCCGGGGGAGACTGCCGGACTGCGGCGTATCAGGAACTCCCGCAGCTGTCGCCGACGCAGGGCAGCTGCGAGCCGGTCAAAAACGACGAGCTCAGCAGGCAGTCCCGGGTTTCGGCACCATTTGTCGCAGTCTTGGTCTCGGGAGAGGGACCAGACCAGCGACAGGGGTTCTTGAACAGCCTGCTGAGCTGGTGGGTCGAGGCTGTGAAGGCTCCAGGTTAGGTTCACCCACCCCGCGGCCCGCAAAGAAGACGCAGAGACAAGCGAACACCTTGGAAGCCAGAGCTGATCCACTTTATTAACAAGATGGGAGGCTTTTTATGCCTTCTGAAAGAGAACTCTCTAGAGACTAGGTGGAGATTAGGCGGAGCATGCAAATCCGCTACATTCTATAGGTCTACAACTTACGTGAGCGGCAACTGGGGAGGAATGAACAGGGACTAACCAGGGTTGGACGGCTCCTCAGAGGAACCGACCAATGGTAGCTGTTTCTAAGCTGACAGGCTAAGCCTGCCAGTACTACTACAGAGACTGAGGGGAAAACCTTAAACTTTAATTTTAACAAAACACAGGGGTAGCAACAGGTAAGGTTCATAACGCTTAGTCGCAGTCCGGCTCAAGGGTTGTCCTCCTGGACCTTCCATACGTTGAAGTCAGTCTCTTTATCCCTTTCCCTTTTCCATTCATCCATATTCATATAGATGCTATCTCCAACAGCATCTTCTGTCCCTGTTAATAGACATCTTCCCTTTAGACAGATAGAGTCCTGCGTCAAGGCCATCAAGTCATCCTTTTCTAAGGGTTGTGGCCCGGGACTCGCCAACTCCAACTTAATCCCACTTGCTGTGGGTCGCCCTCTGGAATGGTTGGGAGTAGCTGAGTCTCACTGCTGTAAAAGGCATTTTCTGTCTTTGTGCCACCCTGAGTGCTCTGAAGTCCGTTTCCTGACCTTGGTACTTTATGTATTGTCTGAGGTGGTATTGGGTTTCCTTGGCAATTAAATAGCGAACGACAATCAGAAGCCCAATGTCTCCCTTCATGGCACCTGGGACAGAGACTAGGGTGAACTGATTTCTGATTTTGCAGTTTGGGGCAATTTATTTTTAAGTGGCCTAATTCATTACAATGGTAACATTTGACTTTAGATGACTCTAAGGCCACAGTCAAGGCTTGGTTTACAGCCTTAACCACATTTTTTACTAGTTGTTTATTAGATTTCGCTAATTGATTCCCCAGCTGAGTCCCCATCGAAGCCTGGGCTTATGTGAGGTTGTCTGCTAGTTTATCATGGGGACTAATGTCTTTGCAGGCTTTGACCATGTCTAACGGGGTTGGATCTTTCAAAGTTCACAGCACCTGCTGACATTGGGAGCTGGCATTGGAAATGGCAAGGTGCTTAAACAATATGTCCTGTACAGCCTTTTCCTTAGTTTCCTGCTCAATGGCCTCCTTAAGGCATTCTGAGAAATCGAAAAGTGATTCATTGGGTTTTTGAATAACAGTTTGAAATGGAGGCGTCACCTCTGATGCGTCTGCTAGTGTTAGTAAGGCCTGAAGGGCCAAGTTCTTTTGTTGTTATTCATTCTGCCACAGGAAAGCAAGCATGGACAGGATTATATGCATAAGCACTCTGACTGTACAGCATGTCAGTTGTCTGCTGTACCAACACCCCGATGTAGCAACTGTTCCATGTGCATGTTTTGTAATTAATGCCAACCATTCATCTAAAAACATGATAATCTGCATTTTGTTTAACAGTGCTCATGCAAGGTCCTTCAAATCATTAGGGGTGTAGACAAAGGCTGAAAACAAAGAGATAAGCACACCCATTGCATTAGCTGGACTTGAGCCATAGTCACTTACTGCTTTCTTTGCATCTTCAAGCAGGGTGATGGGAAGGGGTTCCCATGTCGGTGGCTGATTGTTGGAATAAAAGACAGGAAACGCTTTAATTATACTCAGGTCTTGAAAGTCTTTAGCCAAACTCGTGGCATGGTCTATGCAAGGAATATGTGAGGTGTCTACTGAGGATAGAAATGGATTAACCAAAGCTGAAGGGGAATAATCTGAAACAAATGGGTTATTGGATTTCCTGGAATGTGAAGCAGAAAAAAGATATGGTGGCTGAAGTTGTCTGGTAGAGCCAGGTAGGCCCTGGCCATGGGCGCTGCCATCTTGGGCCAGATGTTGTAGGCCGTAGCCATGACCACCTGGAAGTCCATGGAGGCTACCGTCTTGGATGGTAGGTGGGGCCTGTGCCAGGGGGTCATGGGGGCTGTCATGTTGAAAAGGTCCCGGCCCCTACCCACCTGACATCATAGAAAGAGATGTGGCCCGGTAGGGTAGCCCCTCCCCTCCTAGGCCTCCATTTTGTGAAACAACAGTGGGAAAACCCCTGGCACCATCTTGCAGATATTGTAGTGAAGGGGGGTTACCACCGCCATGTTGCACTGTGGCAGAATTGGTGTCCGAATTCCTTAAGGGAGCCGTGGGGTGGTTCACAGCCGGGCGCGGTCCTAGCAAGGGCATTCTCTATCTGCGACACCGGTACTGTGCTTCAACCGCAAATCCCTGAGTCTAAAACTGGTCCTGGGGCCTCCTTTCTCTCCTCTGCCTCTAGGATGGGAAGGACCAGGGTCCGTACCGTTGCAGCATGTGCTGCATTTTTATCATTTCTGCGCCACCACCCATAGCTTACATCCAAAAATCTCCCAGTCTTGGGACGTTAAGTTAAAAGGCAGAGTATGCCGAGTTTTTGTAATACACTTGGTGAGAGACTTCACTGCTCCCTTATCTAATGGACAATTTGCTGATGTAATCAGGGCTTTAATGCGAAGATAGTTATCTTTTAGATAGAAGTCTACCCATTTTGAAATAAATGGATAAAAAGTTTGGAGAAGGGGTCAAGGGCTGCCCGGGCTGCTATCTACCAGAATCCCGCCAGCAGGCTGACAACTCGCTCGTCAGTCCCACGAAGGGATGGCAGCGCACTGCCAAAGAAATGCCAACAACCATGAGCCAGAACCGCTGAACCTGGGGCCCGACCGCTAAACAAGGGACTCCGCCGATATCCCTGCCTAAATTCCACCATGAGCAATTGAGGCCTATCATAAACACTGGGCACCAATTAACAGTGGATGATTTTGCATCAAATACTGGTGAATGATTCAGCTCTGAGGGGCACAGTTCTGGGTGATTAATCAGTGCTAGTGATGCAGCTCTTAGCGCATCAGCCTTAGCCCCTCAAAGCTCAGGAAGGCTCCCTCCACACCGATCTCTTGCCACGCCCCGAAGAGAGGTCCAGACACCAGGCTCGGTGGCAACAGAAGAAGCAAACTTTGTTGGAGGCGCCCACTTTTATGGGCTCAGGCAGGGAAGGTTCTGGAACAATGGGCAGAGCCCAGCTTCCCATTGGTCAGGGGAAGGATTGAGAAACGGACAAGTGGGGAGTAGGGGTGGAACTTCACAACAACCAATAATAGAACAAGGATAACAACCAATCAGAGAACAGGGATAAAGACCAATGGGGATACAGAACTTCAACCAATGGGAAAGAAAGGCAGGAGAGGAACCCTAGGGGATTATGGAAAGAAGAAACCTGGGCAGGGGATGACTAAGGGAAAAATACAACGGGGAAGACATATTTGTGACGCAGTTTTTATTATACTGCTGAAGTGTCCATATAAGGGGCATTTCAGTCCATGTCCCCATAGATCTTGTGCAAAATATCAATATTAGGAGCATTGGGGTTTGTAATGTCCACATCTTCGTCAATCCAGCGATAATAGTACTCTTGCCACTTAATGGGTGTTCTCCCACAATCAGAAGGCTTCACCAAAGACAAAGGACTTTATTTTTAGTAATAGCTTCACTTTTATCTATTCCTGTATATGGCATGCCAGAACACTATTGGTCAGTGGTTCACCTCACATCCATGGAAAGATTCTACTGGTTACAAGGCATCGACATTCTACAGGTGGCTCTCTGGTCCTTAAGGATGCATCCATCAGTCACCTCACACCTTAAGAGATACACACACACACTGTCACCCCCACACAGGTCCCCACCACCTCTGCTCTTTTTCTGTACAAGGTGGTGTCACAGTCCATTCAGAGATGGACTTGTAACGTGGTTCATTTTAATCAGTTACTCGAAGGCAAGATTAAGGTATGCAATACCAGATATTGGTGTTCAAAGAGGCAATTCGCTTTATTTTAGCAATAAACACAAACACAAGCAAAGGGAAAAAGCAGGGGGAGAGAGACAGGTAGGAAAAGGTGAAAGGCTATGTAAAAAGCCCAGGAATGTTACCACAAGTTAGGAGATTGCAGGGGAAAGCAGGTGGTTGTCAGCAACCAAGATAAAAAGAGGGAACCACTGAAGCAGGCAGGAGACACAGGAAGGGCAGGACCAGCAGCATGGAGGCGTGGGGAGGGGGTTTGCAAATGGCTGTGCTCTGTGCAGAGTGCAAAGAGTTCTGTGTGAGCCAGGTTTATCCTGCCGCATCTCGAGATTGTTACCAGTCTGGCAGGTTCGCCTGCCTTCTTAGAGGGGTTTGCATGAGGCTAAAAATACCAAACCCCCCTTTTGAAAGCTGTGAATGAAGTTAGGAACTTAAACGAACTTTCGCCTGAAGCAAGGCTGGCTAAAAGCTCTGTTTGCACCTAATTGATTTTATTGCACCGAGGTGGTGGCAGAGCAAATCACCTAACGCGCAGTCGTTAGTTACTTATTAACTCATTAGAGCCAAAGTGGTTTTTTACAGGTCATGTAGCTCTGAGCTGGTTTGCAAAGAGTTACGAATCCTCGTATGTATGTCTGTCTGCCTTGAACAGGCAGGGGCCACCAATATTGAGGCCATGCTGATGAGAACTCAGCTGTGCTGGGCAGAGCACGTCTCCAGGATGGAGGATCACCCACTGCCTCCCGAAGATTGTGCTCTATGGTGAACTTGCCACCGGCTGCCGCAAGAGAGGAGCCCCAAAGAAGAGATGCAGGGATTCCCTGAAACAACATCTCAGCCTTGGCCGTATTGACTGCCATCAGTGGTCCACTCTGGCCTCCACTGGAGATTCATGGAGACACACCATTCACGATGCTGCTGCTTCTTTTGAGAACGCACGCAGAATCAGTCTCAAAAAAGACAACGCAGAAAGAACAGTTCCTTGCCAAAATCACCAAAGGAGACTTTCTGCTGTGCCTTTTGTGACTGGACTTGCCTATTGTGTATTGGCCTTTTTAACCACCAGCAAACTTGGAGCAAGAGTGGGTAGTGCTCTTCCCAAATCTTCGTTCACGAAGCCCAGCCCTGATGATGATGTATGTATGGCCAGACTTCCCGAACAAAGATTTGGGAAGGGCTTTCCCCGTGTGGGTGTGCCCTTCCAGCCTGCGCAGTGGATTTTTTAGGTGAGGCACAGCGTGCGCAGAACTGGCCCCACTGTTTA
>JAWWLZ010000632.1:0-12339 GCA_035041345.1 Poliocrania exsul | reverse complement strand
TGAGTTCTACTCTGCACAAAAGCAGCACCTCTGTAAAACACATCTGAGCATCACGCTGTATTAGACTGAGATGTGAAGAATCAAAAGTTTTATTGTAATTTACATTGGAGTACAGAAGCAAAGGACAAGAAGGAATAAAATCTCTAAATTCCTACAGACAAACTCCCAGACCCACCCCCATATGTCACCTACCAAAGACTCCATCTTCAAGAGGCAGTCCTTTATATGCACAGTGCAATCTAAATACAATAATTTCTTCTGATTAAAATGAAAACAATGTTTTAATAGGATGACATCAGCTGCAGCACTTCAGCTGGGCTATGGCTGCTGTCTAATTTCCCTCATCACAGACATTTTTTCCAGGATAGTAACTACAGACTCTGAGCAAAACACACTCCTTTTCTGGTGGTGCCTTGCTGCACACAGTGTGGAGTAGCATGTATAGAAGCAGGAAAACTGTGACCAACACAGAACTAAAAGCCTCTGTCAAGACAACAGGACAACCTGCAGGTTTAGCAATAGAGATGTGAAGGGTTGTTGAACAGTTCCTGGGGAGCGGTCACTAGCTCTGAGCAAGTGACCCTAAAGTAAATGCTCCTTCAACAATTTTCATTCATGTGATTTGCATACTCTTTTCTAAAGGATTACTCTGATTTAATCTTAAAATATTTGCTAGGCTGAAAGCAAAAAAAGAGATGCAAGATGCCCTGAAAATGATAAAGGGAACATATTCTGCTTTAATCCAATCCTATGTCAAAACATGACTAGTGAAATAATGAAAATGTGACAATTTCTCTACCAAAGCTCATGTACACCTTTCATCTTTTCAAGTGGATGAACAGGCTATTTTGAGAAAAAATCTTCCCAAATAAAACTGTGCTACTGCTCTCCATGTTGATACACCACAGTAGACTCTGAAGAGGCCAGGATGCAAGAGACCCGTAATGCTCTGGCAGTAATGCTCAGTTTGCTGTCTGTGGCTTATTACCTCAACACTGCTTGAACTTCCTCCTCTCTGTGCTGCTGGCAGGGGAAAGGAAAGGGTGTGGTGTTACAACAGGAGCTATGACAGTGTCCTGTCACTTGGATCTTGCATCATGCCAACCCAAACAAACTTAAAGATCAAAATAATCCCCGCATGATTTTTTTTTTTGTGTGTGTGTATTATTTCAGCAAAATTTCCAGTCAGGAGGAATGAAAAATTTTCAAAAGCATTTCTAAGAATTAAGTATTTTCCCTCAGGCCATAAGAAGCATCAAGTCATGATGCATTCCTGTAATTCTTATTAGAAAATATGATTATTTTAAAATCTACAAGAATGCCTGTGGTGTATAAACCTATGACACACTCACCTGCAAAACACCATGTTGACCTGAGGGCATTTAATGCCATAAGTGTTTAGTCCTGAAGTCCACATCCAGGCACACTTCATAAGATATTAGCACTCTCAGGCTATCAGTGCCAAACTCTTTTTCTAAAAGTACATCCATGTCAAAAGTAATTCACAATGTGGTTAGAGGACTCAAGGATTTTTCTAGAATTTGCCCAGGCACCTGCATGCACCTAGCTCTACAAAAATTTTAGTTGTAGCTCTTTGTTAATGTTTGGGTGATACAAGAAAAAAAAAATCCAGTGTTGGGTTTTCTACAGTGGTTCCCAGTTAGTTTCTTGAAAAGTGTACAAAGATGACAGGATTTCTTTTCTTTTAACAGTTCAGCAAAAAATGTGTCTCTCAAGGCCACTTCAGCTCAGCACAACTGAGCTCTAGGACTGTTGAGGGGCTGGTCCATGAATCAGAGAACACAGAGATGGACAAATACAACCTTGCATTTCACTGCTTTTATCACGCAAACTAAAAATGCCAGAGCTAAAACAATCCCATTAAATTATACACATTTGAAAGTTACTGCCTTCTGAAAATTTGCATAACATTCCATGCATATTTTAAAGAAAAAACTCACAAACACACTTTTATGGAACAGATGAATAGTTCAGAGGAAAAAAATTACGCAGGAAAATTATGAATACATCCACTTAGTGATGTAACATAATGAGTTATAAAAATGGTGATATGAATGTTATCTGCCTTTCAAGGGCAAAGCTTGTGGAAATACAAACAAAAAATATCATGTTAAATAGCTTTTTTTCTTTTGTAAGATCCTCAGAATAAAAAGGTTACCATTTTCCTCAATGATAATTATTTAAAATACACATGCCATATAAGGATGCTCTTTCTGCCTTTTGCTTGGGAGTTTGCATTGGTCCTTGAAAAACAACCAAAGATGTACATCTTTTCACCACCCTTCCGCCTTACTCATGTATAAAGTAAGGTTTTGCAATCATGTTTTTAATAAGACACAAAAACACATACCCTCCCATCTTCCACCCACTTTTTGATATTAACTACTGGTTTGTTACTTTGTTCTTTAAATACTCAGAAAACTTAGAAGGGTATCGCAGAACATGACATTTCACAGTTCTTTAAAACCAAACTTTATTTTAGGCAGCACTTGAGTAAGCATCTTCCTTTCAATTGAGGTTGAAACTTAAATTTTTACATAGCCTGTCCCAAAATATGAAAGAGGGGGAAAAAGAGAAGATTTTATTTAAAATACACATAAACAGCCAGAATCGACGTCTACAATCACAAAGTGGGGTAGTTTTGTGTGGCCAGACTTCACGAACGCAGATTTGGGCAGGGCTCTCCCCACGTGCCCTTCCAGCCTGGGCAGTGGATGTTTTAGGTGAGGCTCAGCGTGCACAGAACCGGCCCCACCATTTCAGTCCTGAGGTCCATCCGCCATGGCCGAGTGAGCTTGGACAGTGACAGGGAAGTCCTTGGGACTGTCACAGCCCCTGGTACTGACCGGGGCTGACCCTGCTGAGCATCCCAGATCTGACAGGATGGGATGGCAGGGAGGGATTGAACTGCCAGGGGACGGTCCCACTGAGACTCGAACTCAGGACCTTGGGATTCAGAGTCCAGAGTGCTCTCCATTACACCACGGGACCGCCCCAGGGAAGTTCTACTGCCCCAGGAATGCACTACTACAACAAGAAGAAGTGTCTTACATTCCTCCTGAAGATGTTTCACTCCAAGTATTGCTACCATAAGCACTACTCTGTCATGAAGTGATTTGTATCTCTATTGACAAGGTCTCTGTTACAACTCTTCTAGAAAGCAGACAGGAATGCAGGACTTGAATTTAACTGTCTGAATCTAAAAGTCAAAACACTCTACACTCAAAGCCCAGCTAATTGCACTTTACTTTCCTACAGGAGGAAACAGCACAGATCCACACTGTCTAACAGGCAGAACACATACTGCTTAGGCAGTTCTGCAGATGCTTTGTCCTGCAGCTGAGCAAACACTGGGAAAACATGCTGATGACAGGTTAAATATATCAGATTGGCCATCTTTGGTATCTGTCTGAAAGCTGAAAAAGAACAGGGGTAAAGGATTAGGGCAATTGAGGTCTTAAAAAGAGCTTCATTGAGGAGAAAGCAAGTCCTTTTTTGACATTTCAGTGCATAAATTCCTGAGTTACATAGGTGCTACAGATTTTGCCTAGAATCATGTCATATTCTCACTATAAAAGGTCTCCCTTCACCAAAGTGGAGTTTGACTGCTGAAGAAATTAAGAAGCTCGTGGTTCATTCCACCAGTGGCAGTATTCACATTTCTTTCCTCTATCATTGTTAAAAATAATGTTGCCATCCCTTGCACACACTGTTTCCAAATATCAACTGCTTTACATAGAAATTCTGGGGGGGTTTTGGAATATTTTTTTTTGCACAGAAGCAGTACAAAATATATTTATATGTCTCTTCACATGGCAAAATAATTCCTTGTCAGCAATGGAATTCTACTCAGCAGATGTTAATTTCATCTGATTACAGACATAAAAATAGAGGAGTACATAGACTTTTCTGAGAACCTTTTATTCTTCTGCAGTTGCTTTGAACTAAAACTTTCATCATTCTTCTGTGAAAAATCATCTGAGGACACGACCATATGAAAGTTTGTTTTGCCCACATTTTGAGCTAAACAGAAGGAGCCTGCAGAAAATAAAATATGTTAATTATGTTAGCATGTCTTGATATCAAGTTAATGAATTCTCCTAAGAGGCAGAAGACACTAGCATAGCAATGGATTTAAGACAATGCAAAAAAATAGGTTTAGACTAAAATTTGACTTCAGTTATGTGCACTCAGAAAGTGGGTTGCAATGATATAATTTCTCCAGTGTCTCTTATATTTGTTGTCTGTGTATTAGGGGAGTTCATTCTCTTTTTGTAGCTTTTCCACATTACAAATGTAATCCCCTTGATGCTGAAAGCTTTTAACCACTATAGAAGATCTTGTAAAATGTCAGTATAGAGCATGTCACAGGATTGAGACCACAAGACTCCATGTTTCTAACAGAGCTATTAAGATGCAAGAACTCAGAAAAGCTATTTGGAATAAATATTAATAGTTGTTTTTCATCCTCATTAAAAAAACAAACAAAAACAAAAACAAAAACACACAAAAAAACCCCCAACAACATAAAATGATGATTTCTTTTTAATGGTGATAACTTTTCTAAACTAAACTAGAGATTATTGTTGCCTTTATTCTAGGATGTTCACTGTGAGGGATTTTAAAAAGTCTATTTTTTTTCATTCAGAAACAACTCACTTATCAAAATCAGATAAGCACAGCCTTTGAAAGCGTTTAATCTTAAATATTAAACTTCTGTAACTGGTCAGTTTGAAAACATTTTATTTTGAGTATCTGGAATACACAATTTCCTCCTGTGTGCCTGAACATCAAAAGGTTTTAATATTAGTTTAGCACAAACTTTCATTTTATGCTAAAGGAGTGAAGTGGAATAGACCTTGCTAAAGCCTATGGGATTCTTCTAAACCTCATGAAAATCTTATTATGATTGACATATTCTTCTAGGGAAAATAATTGTGACCACTAAAGATACAAGTTAAACATACATGTGAAATGATAACAACTGAAAGAAAATAGGAAAGAAAAGAAAATACATGACGCTAGGGATTATAAGTAAAAGTAAATGGAATTTTGGAAAGAAGGAAGACAAACACATTTTATGTTATGGACACTTATTCTCAGCTGTGATGAACAACTTTGTTGTTTTTTGACCTTTAGCTCTGATAACTACTAGCGAGAATTTATTTTAAAAGAATGAGGTACCCAAAAAAGGGAGACCAAACTGTTTATTTGCAGAATGCCAAAAGGTTACTCTAATTTCTCACCTTGTACAATTAGGAGAGAGATGAGCCTGCCATCATTACTTATTTAACATAAATTTGACAGCTAAATAGCTTAACATATTGCTCTTTTACTTTACCATTTACAAATGAAGAAATCTGGTCTAGGCTTACAGTATTATGAATAGAAGGAACCTGAAAATTAGAGTCATTGACCAAGTAATCCTTGACCAATATCTGGGAAAGTCAAAAGGACTGATCAAGATTTTACTGAATTTTGAGCATTAAATACTACCTTTGAAGAGATGTTCTATCTGCAAAATAAATTTCATAACAATACTTTGTTTAATTAGAGCTATTAGCTGAGTTAACTTGTAACCTTCTGCTGTCACAAGTTGCCAGGGCTCTTTTTTCAGGGTACAGTCACCTATACCTTCTCTGAGTCACCTCCCTGGCTGATGTGTTATTGGGTACATGCATCTGGAACTGTATCACAGACCAGGTCAGGCACCCATCACAGACTGCTAGGCAACAGAAGTTACTCCAAAGCTCCAGTGCAGTAGCCAGATACTTTAAAACATTGGTCTCTAATTTGCAGTAATTTTTGCACAATAATAACACTAAAGTAACATCCCATGCTCTGTAGTAAATCTGTCTTACACCCTTGTAAGCTCACACAGACAGACTATTGCTTGAAGATTTCAGGAAATTCCCTTAAAATAAAAAGGAAGAGTCCGACCACTGAAAAATAACAGAATTGCCTTCCTGTTTCTTCTTCATATGTCAGACACGGTTGGGAAAAAACCTCCAAACATCAACCCCCTCACTTTGTACTCCTGTATATACATATGCAAATTAAGAACAAACAGAGTATGCTTCCTGAACACTCTGTAATGATGCTAAAGCCTTGTATGTGTGTGGGAATGGCTCTAAAACCTAGTATGTTGTCCTAGCAGTTGTGATACCCCTAATAAAGAAATGCTGCACCTGCTCATTTGTGGTTCCATTTTCTCTCTTTTACACCTTTATCTTTAGCCTGACTTTTAGCTTCAGTACTAAATTTAAAGAGCAACTGTTCAATCTAAAACAGCGTATTTCATGATAGTAGGTATTTTGCAAAGTCAAGAGCATTTGCTGTCTTAAATAAGAGTAATACAACACTGGAAATATTGCATTATATGTAAAAAAAATTAATTAACATCACAGCATTGTTCACTCAGAATTTTTTCCTAACACAGATATATTAGAAATCTACCATTAAATTAAAATGTTATACTTCCTTCCCCTACCCACCCCACACTGATCTCAATACACACAGCTTTGAAAGACATTCAGGTGTCATGTGTTTCCAGTTCTAAGATTCCAGTTCTAAAATTTCTGGGCAGGGTGTGTGGGGAAAGGAGGGAGAGAAACCACTTCACCAATATTACATCTGAGATGCTTTAGAAGTGGGATACAATAGGCTCATGGATCACTCCCAGTCCTGTACATGACCATATGGCCCAGTAAAACCCTGTTGCCATTGGTAGGAATGGGCCATATGCTTTGCATTGAGCCTGCAAGTCCTCAGCACGGTGATGGACTTGTCTCTGACTTGCTCTGTCTGAGTTCTCTTGACCTGCCAATAGCTTTGTTTTGCCTGCATGAGCTGTGGCAGAAACTCCTCCATCTGACAAACTGTCCAAGGCTAATTCGTTCTGTTGTTTTTCTTTGTACAGCACAGAAATATCTTTTATATTTATAGCAACAAGCAGTCATCCCACTTAGCATAAGACACATTCTGACACATTGTGTAGAGCAGCACAGGTTTCGTATAACAGGGAGTTGCTTTAAACTGAAAGAGATGAGGTTTGGATGAGGTATTGGGAAGAAATTCTGTACTGTGATGGTGGTGAGGCACTGGAACAGGTTGCCCAGAGTTGCTATGGATTCCCCATAGTTCCCCACAGAAGCATTCGAAGTCAGGTTGGATGGGGTTTGAAGCAACCTGGTCTAGGGAAAAGCCTCCCTGCCCATGTCAGGGAGGTTGGAGCTGGTGATCTTTAAGGTCCGTTCCAACTCAAACCATTCTATGAACAGCAGAAGTTTTGCAAAGTGATTTGGTGCAGTAGAATGTGTTGAGAGATGAGGTATTGGCTTGGCCCTGGAGACCCTACAGCAGCAAAAATCTCAGGTGTAGTGAGTTAAGAAATACAGAGCTGTAGCTAGAAATCAAATCTGGTTTGGGGGAATAGAGAATTGGTGGGCAACATAAACAAATGTATTCGAAGTATGTATATAGTAAGATTAAGTGTAACATGGACCTGAAATATAATGGAAAAAAGCAAGATGTAAAAATGTGTTACCAAATATAAAAATGATCCCAAGTGGATCCTAGAGTGAGAAAGAAATTACAGATATAACCATCACATTCCACCTGGCAAAGGACATTGAATGCTGACAAATAACCAGAACTTACCATAAACCTTGAGAATGACCACACTGATACTAGACCAAATAATAATACCAAAATATATTCTTACTAAGGTCGGTTTTTTAACTGTTTTTAACTCTATTGCTACTTTTTGCTGTAATAGAACTAGACTAGTAATGGTTCTTGAGTTATATTTTTTCAGATTTTTGTGATACTAACAATAAACTCTTGGATTTATATGTAAAGCATATTTCCTGTGTGCCCATAAACAAGAATTGAAAGTAACTTGTGCATTGACCTTACATTGTGCCACCACATTTCTGAGCTTCATGAAAATTCAGGAAATTCAGCCAGAGATAAAAGTGTCCCTAAGAGACTTGAAATGTAAGAACAATGAAACGGAAACTACACAGGCAAACTAAGCCAAATAAAAAATTGTTAGAAGCCTCAATGATTGTGAAGATCTGATTACTTCATATATAAAGTGTTAATTTTTATTTTTTACTGCCTATTAAGAAACATTTGGTTAATGTTAAAATGGGTATTCTTAGAGCTGGTAAACCAAAATTATGTCTGTCATATGCTATACTTACGAACACTAATGCTGGTTTTATTTCTTCTCACACTCATGATCTGATCCTAAAATTACTTTGAGCACTGAAATGGCTTTTTTTTCCCCACAGGAGTAAAATAGGCAAGCAAAATGGAGAGCTGGTCAAAGAGTTGCCACAATATAATTCAGTGTTTTTTAAACAACATTGGCAAGTGGCCTGGCTGATGAATGGGAGATTTAACATGCTGACATCTCAAGAAACTTGATGTGGACTGAAATATGCTTTAATGATCATTGCTGGGAAATAGTCTTTCCTTTTCAAGTGTGTTCAGATCTCTAGTCCATTGATTCTCGTTTCGTGTGGTTGGTTTGGTTGTTGGTTTGGGGTTTTTGTTGTTGTTTTTTTGTTTGTTTGTTTGGGGTTTTTTGTGCTTGTCTTCTTTCCCCAGTATTTATAGCAGAAAAAATGTTGTTGCCATCAGGCAAAAAAAAATTTGTCACTGAACCTACCCTTCCCTGTCTCAGTATTTCAAAATATCCAGGATCTGTTTTAAAAGTACTTAGAGGATTAAGACTGCTTTTCCATCATATTAATTTCCTGTCAGACTGCCACAGACATACAAACTGTCCTCAAGAATAATTTAGCTAACTTCTTTCCACCTCAAAGCTTTTGTCTGTATTCTGGCAATGCAAACAGCTTCAGCATCATCCCCTGTTTTTTACCTCTGTGTATGGAACTTTGTGCCATAAGCAATGAACTGTTTCACAGAACATGCAATACCAGAATTGCTTTTGGCTAGCTATTTTTAGAACCATTTCTCTACTGAGGCATTGAGGAGTCATATTCCATAAGAGACCATAGGAAAGGGAGAAGTCACCATGATCTTTACAGAGGCAAAGACAATGATGCTTAAATTTAAAGTTTTTCTTAAATTTCAACTGGGTATATACTCTCATCCATAAACATGGGAAAGAGTACTAAAATTACTGTTGCTCAAAAGCTAACTCTCCCTACCTAATAAACATACAGCCATTGGCTTAATACAAAACAAAGAAATACTCAGGGTAGATAAAAGGAGCTACCAGACTTTTCCAGATAACACAGTTCTGTGACCCTAAAGCAGATCTATACTTCCTTTAGAGCCCCCCTTGGAGAGGAAGCTGCTAGCTGCCTTGGACAGGCATGTTTAGCCTCCTGCAGGAACACCTTCTCCTCAGTGGGGATGGTGGGTGGGTGCTGTGCTGAAGGGTCTTTTGCAAACCAGAACACCCAAAAGTTAATTCCAACTTCATAACTACTTTTTCACCAGTCTGTAGCTACCTAATGCAGTCCTTAATCAGCTCACATGTTTATACAGCATCTCAGGTGGAAATTTTTTACCTCTAAAATAAAGAAGTAATGGGCTCATTTCTCTAAAACAAAAAGTACTAAAAATAAAAGCAACAGTCTTCTTTCAGACCTTTAGACCTTGCTTTAGTTCTTCTTTTCTCCTACTATATTCCGGAAGGTACTTCCTCCAGATACCTCATGCTCTTCCTAACTACCACAATTATTCACTCCCAGTGTAGGTCAGAATACTAATCACCCTTACTTATAAAATGGTGTCACTTCTTTCGGGAGAGAATTTGTCAGTATTCAGCCAGTCTAGCTATCAGCTGTCCCTAAATCCAAATTTCTGGCTTACTGCAGGAAAACCTTTAAAGTAAGAGAAAAGCCTGTTCCAAAACTCACTCATTAGTTTTAATCCTAGATGTTGATTAAGTCTAACTGGTATATTTTGCTAAAAATATAAATAATAATAATTAGAAAAAGGGATGTCTGGTGACATGTGGTCACATATGAAATATATTACATGAATAATCAATGCATTTTGTCAATGTTAGCTACTGTACAGAAAAAAAAGAAAGAAGGTGTTTTTCTTGCTCTTTCATTTCAGGAGATCCGTGTAACATTATCAGTTGTAACTGGCATAACCAGTAAAGTTTGTGCAGTGACGAATCTCATTTGAACAACTTAAGATTCAAATAGCCTGAGTATCTCAAATAATGTGAGTGACTTTATTGCACTACTCTGAAACAAACTCACTCAGATGATATTTGCTAGAAGCACTTTAAAAGGCCACTCTTCTCTCTCAGACCAGATCTGACCACCAGCAGTCACAGGAGTGTCCCTTGACTTACAGATGAGACAAGGCTCAAGAAGCAATATGCCTGTCCCAGCTGCTGGAAGGGAACATTTGCACAGCTGACAACCCTCCTACCTACATAGCATCAGCAACAGGGGCACACCATTAGCATCAGCTTTCGAAACATTTTCCTTTCCTTGTTATTATGTTCTTTGTCCTCATAATTTGACCATTACCTCATTACTAATTGCTCTCCTAGGGTAAGTTTCCTTTCAGGTACTCCTTTATGCCAATGGTTTCAGTCTTTACTCCAGAATTCCTTTTTTAAGGAAAGAAAATCTTTATTCTCTAATTAATAAAAAGGATAAAAATATTAGCTATTCATATCCTGTGTCAGACATCACTGCTTGGTCATCATTATCAGAAAGTAAGCTGACCTCATGCACAGGCTGGTAGACTAAAGAGATCACACTTCCCCAATGAAGTTTTTGCTCTGTTGTCTGTATAATTACCCTTTTTTATTACCCTCCTTTTCATTTTAAATTGTGTCTCCACCATAAGAGAAGTAAAAGAAAAAGCATTCAGGAGAGTTCTTTGCCAGCTGCACCATCAGACACAACAGCAAGATCAGCCATAAACAAGGGAAAAATCCATAGTACTAATACTACACCTTATTAATTAGCTAAGTCTGAATCTTTCCTGACTTATAAGGCATCGACATTCAAAAGCAACAGCTTTTGCCTTTTGCAAATTTGAAATTTGCTTAAAAATTTAATGATCAGCTTTATTCCATCAAGTGCTTTTAGCTAATTTGGATAGTCAGCAATATTATTATCCTTCATAAATTAGGTAAATATTTATCTGCATGTTTTATCTGCTCTGCTCTGTAAAATATTTAATATTTTGTCAATGCAGCTCAAGAAGAATTGGCTTAAATTAGAACCTGTGTGCTTCTCTCCAAGAGCCAAGCAGAACAATGCTACTGCAATCCAGACACTTTTCACAGCCACAGTCCTGTCATAAGGTGTTCTGCCAGAGGGTACTGTCACCTCCTGTGAAGTCCAAAGACTGATATAAACAACAACTGGGTCATTTTTCATAGATCTTCTACTAATTCTTTCACATTGCCTGCATGTCTGATCTTCCTTTCTAGGATTTTGTCCTGCAAGTAGGAAACTGAGTCTGTACTATAACTAAGGATGCATTGCTTACAGTTATTGACTTCTTGCTTCCAGGTTACACAATTTCTATGTTCTCCTGCCTAGTGAGGTGGAGGTGAGCACCTGGATGGGTGACCTGGTGAGGCCAGAGTGATTGCCCTGTGGTGGAAGATTGGCTGTACAAGGGTGTGTTCCCAGTTTACAGTTTCTGCTTATTCTCTTAATGTTTGTAGGTATATATAGGATATAGACCTTGTATGTTCTGTAACAATTAAGAAAGAAGCAAGGAAAAAAGGAAGACCTCCATAAAAAACATAGTGATTTCTTAACAAAAAACCCCTCAACCCACAATGAAGCCAGAGCACCATGAGCACCACCTTCAACCTTTCCATTATAAATTTTAATAGCCTAGTAGTACTGCTACAGCAGATTAGATCCTCTGCTTAGTGGCCAAGGCCTCGTTTAGATGTGTACTACATAAGAACAGAAGGAAGTTCACATTAGCTCAGTTACTTATTTTGTGAATTTCTGTTTACTTTCATTATGTCAGAAACTGAACTGAAACTGAATTTACCAACACTTTGTGGTATTCTAGTTTAAAAAAATAAAGTTAATCGATTAGTGGTAAATATAATTTACACAATTTCTATATAAAATAATTACAACTAAATGTACTAGCGCTGTGTTATTGAAATAAACAGTATGTAAAGATGAGAAATCTTACCCACTTTTAAAGAGCTACGGGTGTCCAAACCAAAAAGTTCTCTTTTACATATGACAGATTTCAACAGCAAATTGAAGAAAATACAAATCATTATATTTTTTCAGCATAAGTGATTGTCTGCAAGCCAGCATCCACACATAT
>JAWWLZ010000631.1:0-12340 GCA_035041345.1 Poliocrania exsul | reverse complement strand
CATCCCATCCCACCCCTGCCATGGCAGGGACACCTCCCACCAGCCCAGGCTGCTCCAAGCCCTGTCCAACCTGGCCTCCAACTCCCAGGGCTGGGTCAGCCCCAGCTTCTCTGGGCACCTGTGCCAGGGCCTCACCACCCTCACAGCCAGGAACTCCTTCCTAATATCTGATCTAACTCTACTCTCTATCAGTGTGAAGCCATTCCCCTTGTCCTGTCACTCCAGGCCCTTGTAAATCGTTTCTCTCCATCTTCCTTGTAGCCCCTTCAGGTCCTGGAAGGCCACACTGAGGTCACCCCAAGGCTTCTCTTCTCCAGACTCAACAATCCCAGCTCTCAGTCCTTCCTCCCTGGAAGCACCAAGGACCTTACATACAAAATATATTTAAATACATTGCATTAATCTCTGCAATATCTTGCTATTAATGGGAATGAAATTATATATAGAAATCTTCTTTATTAGACCACTTGAAGGCATGACATAAAATACATTCCAATAAATGAATTCTCTTTAGTCTCATTTTTAGGGTTTCACTAATGAAATTCTGATTTTGGATTGTTAAAGTTGGGCACCTCAAATCCATTACAGGCACATGCAGGAGAGACATTTGAGGCACAAACACCGTTATATTAATGAGCTCCATTAATTTGATGGAGCCATGCTATTTCACCCAGATGAGAACTGGCTCATCTATCATAATTATTTTTAGTCTGTAGTACCTGGGAACTCCATTTCTTTAGGCACATTCCAAAGGATTGCTGGATTAAGTCTTGTTTTTATTCTTTCTTAGTGTGCTTAAGCCCATCTCTGGCCAGCTCGATGGACAGGAGGTTCCTTGGAAGTAGAAGGGACTCTGCAAGACCAGGAGAACTTTGTGGTCTGTGCCAAGGAGGTCAAAGCCTGAGGTTTAAGGCAGGAGGTTCACTTGGTGACTCCCTCAGTGGATTCCACAAAGGTAGGTAAATAAATCACAAACAGAAACTGAGACTGTCTCAAACCCACTTCATTTGAGATGGAACAAGAGAGAGCAAAGAAAAACAGGTTGCAAGGTTAGGCTTGGATCTTCAGGATTGCTGAGGCTGCACATCAAGAAGGGGCCCAGCCCAGTGCAGCTCAAACTCTTCAAGAACACCATGAAGTCCTTGGCACTTTCTTTGATGAGTGATGAAAACTGCATTCCCAATTAGGTTCTTTGGTAGGTGCCATTGAGGGAGTTCATCTGTTGGTGCCACTTTTCTCTCTTTTTTCTTTCCTCCCCACCCCCTAAACTTTAATCTCTTGTGCCAGGAAGCCCAAACAACCCCTCCTGTCCTTCTGCAGGTGCTCCCAGCTGATGGCAGAGGGAAGAGCCTGCAAAGGAGCCTTGGGCTGAAAATGAGCCCCCTGAGAGTCTCCTGAGCCAGTCCTGAGTGCCCTAGGGAAGGACATCCTCCTTCAGAGCCCACCCATGCCAATGGTATTCCCTCATCCAGGAGTGTAAGGAACACAGGGAAGCTCTTCTTTCCTACTGAGCTGTGCCACCTGAGTGTACCAGAGTAGCAGACAAGGTGTCAGCTCCATGCACAGCAACAGTCAGGCTCTAATTGTACATCAGGCAGATAATCAAACCAACCTTGCCTTAAACAGCCTATAAAATCCAGAGGTTCTGGGGTTTATAAAGTCCTGCAACTGAGAGATGTTTCCCTCCATCCCAGATTGCTGCTAGGTTTAGTTATAGAGCAGGATGTGGGAGTTATAAAGCAGGATGTGGGAGTTATAGAACAGGCTGTGGGTACCTTTGGGCAGTGCAGAGGACACTGGCCCATCAGACATGGCCTGGCCACCCCCCACACAGTCCCTGGCTGCTCCCTCGTGGCTCCCACACAGCACGGACAGCGCTGCCTTTAGCAAGGGATTGCACTTCCATGGAGGGTTTCCAGGCTGAAATTCAAAGTTTCCTTCAAAGTGTATCAGAGAGGCCAACTGTGGATGCCCTGCTGGACCTGCTGCCTCTGCAGCTGGGAGGCTGCTCCCCTCCTGGTGTCCTTGTCCTGGGTGGGTACCTTGCTGCCATTCCCAGGGCCGTGCCAAGGCTCAGTTTGCATTTTGCATCTCGAGTTGTCAGGGTTAATTAAAACAAACCAAGACCCGACAGATTAAACTGCCAACCAGGAAAAGAAACCCATTGGCGCCTCCCCAGCTTTTTGTGCCCTTGTGCCATGCACTTTTATCCTGCTGAAACTGGGGTTTGTTTCTTCAGCAGCTCCTCATTGGGGCACCTCATGGAAGCAGGTGCTGGGCACGTGGACACGGTGGAGGTGACGTGGAGCAGCCTCTCAGAAGACGGAGTCGTCGAGGGCTCTGCAGGAAAGATCTTCGGCAAAGCTGCTGAACTCGGTCTCCGTGTCACTGGTGCAGGTCCGTGCCCTCTGCAAAGCAAACAGCCCTGGGAGCTGCCAGGCTGGGCTGCCTTGGCATGTCTTACAACCCTCTGCACCCACAGATTCCATTTGGAATGTTTTCCAAAACCCTGCACCCACAAATCCCCATTTGGAATGTTTTAGTGCCCCAGTGGCCCCAGCCACCCCTCTGCAGCGAGGACAAAGAGCCCCAGGAGGAGCTGGAGGGCTCAGAATCCAAGAATCATTAAGGCACCAAAAGACCTTCAAGATCATCAAGTCCATCCTTTGACTGACACCACCATTCCCACTAAATCCCATCATTACATGGCACGTCCACTTGTCTCCTGACCACCTCCAGGGATGGTGATTCCCCCACTGCCCTGGGCACCCCTTCCATGCCTGCCCACCCTGTCAGTGAAGGAGGAGAGTCTGAGGTATGAGGTGTGGTTTGACTTCTTCTGACCACCCAGCAGCAAAGCCCAATGGTGGGGCCCGACCTGACCCTGAGCACTGGGCAGAGTTGCACAAGCAGGGCCAGGGAGACCTCAGAAGGAAGCAGAAGTTGGGCAGCAGTTGAGCCCTCAAGGGCAGCAGAGCAGCCCCTTGGGACGAGCAGGTTCCCACGGTGCCACCACAGTGCAGGACTTTCATCACCTCACCCTCTTGTTTACGCTGCAAATTCAGGAACTGAACGTCCACAACAAACAGCTCTGAGGGTTTCACCCTCCTGGGTGATCTCAGCAGTGCCCAGGGGCATTGTCTGCAGCTCCCCTTGCTGGTGCCACCAACCTGGTGCCAGCAGAAAGCCCCCAGCTGGTACCAGCTGCCCACACCCAGCTCACTTTAAGGTACAACCAAACACAATTCTGGTTCTGATGATGTGGAACAGCCCTCACAGGCTCCCATCTTCCAGCTGCAGATTAATATTTGCTAGTGCTCGTATTCCTCTTTGTGATGCCCCAAGGTGTGTTATTTTACACCCCTGGCTTTAATTAAAAACAAACATTATAAGATAATCTTTTAAGCCTGTTTTCTTGACCAGAGCATGGAGTAAGAACAATATCCAAGAAGTCAAACCCCTTTTCGAAGGGGAAAAATGAAAATCAAGGTCCTGAGCAGCACTTCCCATGAGCAGACAATGAGGGGGTTTATCTTCTCTGTAAGGCAAATGTATTTATCAGAGGGAACAGCAAATGTAATAAGGCTTAAGTCCAGCTTAGCAGTAGGAGCAAAACCCTTCAGTAAGTTTAACAAAATAAATCAGCTCTCCAGGAGTCACCCTCCAGTCCCTGCCACGGCAGAGCCCTCTGCCAGGCTGTGGAGCCCCTGCATTTCCCTGCAAGAGGCAGAGCCAGAGGTGTGGAACATGTGCCTGAAATTTGCTTTAAATTCTCAAAGCACTTGGTAACCCTTTTGTTCATTTTTAACCCTCCCCAAGACACAACATCTCCAAACAAGGCCAGATCCAGAGCTCCTGCAAACTGGGACCTGTCCTTGACACAGGAGGGGGTCACCCAGCCCAGGGAGGACCTACCACAGCACTTAAGACTGCAGAAACAGCCTCAGGAATTGCTAAATTAAATTAAATATCCATGCAATCCTCACTCCATTAACTGCCCCATGGATTTCCCCTTTGGTGTGTTTTGCCCAGCACTTGTGCCCATGGAGCCCACAGTCACTGTGGGCATTAGAAACTCTAAGAGGTCAAAAGGCTTCAACAGTGAGAAGCTCCAAGGTTTGGTGGGCATGGCAGTGTCAGGTCAAGGGTTGGACTTGGTGATCTTGGAGGTGTTTTCCAACCTTAATGATTCTGTGATGTTATTTGCTCCCAGTTTCATGGGAAAAGGACAGCATACAGACATGAGCATTCCTTCAAGTTAAAAAAAAAAGTGACTAAAATGTTATTTTACCTCGTAGTCAACTGGGAAGGGATCTCGGAATTTGTTGCTGGGTGTTGGAATTGGTGGAAACAGTTTGATCCAGACACGGTTTCTGCAAAAAAACAGCAGTGGGGTGATGTGAAAGAATTGCTTTTTCTGATGGATGATGGATCCAACAAGCAGAACGTGTTCAGCCCCAGGAGAAGACACATCTCCTCTCCTGCCCCCTCCCACTCCATCACTGCCACCTGACAGCAGCAGCAGGTTCAGGAGGGGTCACAGTCACGGATAATGGTCCATCAGTGGGCACCCTGGGGACCTGGGAGGTTTGTTGTTCCTCAGTTCTGGACCCTGGGGACGTGTGGGTGACAAGGAGGAGATGGGCTGGTGTTGTCCCCCATCAGCCTGTCCCTGCTCCAGTCCCACCAGGCATTCTGGGGGCTGTCAGTGCCAACAGCCCTGTCTGGGAGAGCAATTAATTGCTCTGATCTGTCTCTTCATGCTCCTGTTCCTCCCAGGGGCTGTGTTGTCATGTACCTTGTTTGGACTGTCAAGACAAGCTGCCTCTTGCTCAGACTTTGGTTTCTGGACATCAGCTGCCTGTGTTTCATGGCAGGAGAACAACTGCAAATAATTGTGTGCCGAGGGAAGGAGGGGGAGGCAGGGGAGGCTCCCGAGGTGGCTGCCAGCAAATGGCTCTGCTCAGTGGGGTAATAACTCACCTGCTCACACCCCCTGAGCTCCCCCCTCCCTGCCTGACCCCCCAGCCTGGCTCAGCACAGACACTGCTCTTTCTGGTGCTCCTTGGCTTTGGTACATCCCAGAGCACAGACCTCACCCTTCAGTCACCAAAACACTCTCCACCCCTGGATAGCTCTGTGTCCCAACAGGGCCACACTCCAGTGGGAACTCAGCCTGGGCAAAGAGTGGAGGATTCAGTGCGGGATTGGTGTCCAGGGGCTGTTCTGTGTAGCATCCTGACACCCACAAACAGAGACATGGCCAGGGTGTGCAGCTGGGGGGCCAAGGGCACATCTGCTCCTCTGCCCCATCCATTCTGGGACAGCCCTGCTGCCTGATGTCTACTTAGTTCAATGCTTATGTTCTCAGGACTGTTCTTCTTCCAAAAACTGAGTTCTATCAAGTTCTCCTTTATCCCATTATTCCTTCTCACCAAGGAGGTGAGGAGGAATAATATTTTCTGTCTATGAGTTTGGAGCTAAACCTTCCTGGCTGAGCTGCTGCTGCCTCCAAGGACACATTGATGCTCCAGTAATGATGAGGTGAAGGGAAGGGCCACACCACTGCTCACTCCAGAGACACGACCAAGCAGATATGGGATGTCTCCCCATTGCTGCACATGGATGAGGCTTTGGGATGGAATTGTACAGCCAGAAATGGGGATCTGGGGAGGAAAAGGAGGGTGTGAGGTGTTTCTGACAGAGAAATGCAGAACAGTCGAGGCACTGTTGGCTGCAGAGCACAATCAGGCTGTTTGGTCAGCACTGGGAATGGGACAGCAAGGTGGCTGCTGGTGTAACTCGGGAGTGGAACAGGATGAGTGCCACTATTGTCACTCCAGCCCCTGGAATTATCTCAATTTTTCCCAGTTTTCCTGCTCAGGGTTGGATCTTGTGCCCATACCCAGGTTATCTTTGCAAGCACTGCTGTCTCCACAGCCCCTGCACTTCAGCAGGTCTCCCAAACTTTTCAGAAGGAAGGCCTGGGGGCCACAGCATTTCACCTGCATCACATTAAGCTCTGATTGATGCCACTGCTGTGCAAAGTACCCAACACAAGTTGGCTCCTTTGGGCTTGGCGTGTTCCTGGTTGTGCTGTTTGTCAATAAAAGATTTTGATGGAGCCTTATCAAAACTCTTTATTGAGTCAGCAAAGAGCACAAGTTACACATCACTATGGAACAGGAACACTTAGGGAGGGTGCACAAACCCCTAAAGAAGTGAGGCAGAAGCACATTTGTGTCCAGGGGGCCCCTCAGGTGCAAGAGGCTTTGCAGGGAGGTGTTGGTGGGGTGGTGCCAGTGGTGCCCTCAGAATGGTCCTGTTCTCTTTTGCTGGTTACTGCAAAGTTGGAGTTATATAATTAAATATCTCATCACAAATGTCCCAGGTATTTCTGCTTGTCCCTACATAGAGCACAGCCCTTTCCATTAGCACTGCTGGACCTCCAGGCTTTGGACACAGCCCATGGGACCCTCATGCCTTCAGTCAGTGTTTCAGGGCCTCCAGTTACTGTGCTGGGTCTGCCTTGCTGAAATTTGCCCCTTTTCCCCCAGGCTGTGACATGGAAAGGCCAACGAGAAACACAGAGAAATAACCAGGAGAACAAGTTCTTTTTTCCCTTCCAACTCCAATGAAATGGATAAAATATCTGTTTTCACTGAGTGTCTGAGTGCTTGGTGCAGTGTTTGGCCTCTCCTGGGGTTCCCTGTGGCATTCCCTGAGCGTGACTGGTGTCTGCTGGTCGTGGGCAGGTGTGGGGGCAGCAGAGGGAGGGCACTGCTGGAGGGTGAGGTGACCACCTGGTTTGGGGGTGTGGGAGGTGCTCACTGTCCTCATGAAGAGCAGCTGGGAGCAAGTCACTCCCTGCCTGCACCTGGGGGTCCCCTCCAGGAGCAAATGCCACTCCAAGGCCCAGCCCAGGAAGATGCTCACCCACAAAACAAAGCAGGAAAACAGCCAATTGTGCTCTTTATCAAGACTGAAACTCCATCAGCTGCTGCAGGGAAGTGAAGGGAAAAGCCAATGCAGACAGTCCCAGAGGGTTACCCTGCCTTGCAGAACTCCTCCCAGATGGGGCTCTGGGTCCCTGATGCCTGCAAGTGCACAGGAGAATTTATGGGACTCTTTGCTCTAAGGAAATTCCTTGTAATGTCTTCAAATCACAGGAAATTTGAAGTGAATCCATGCCTTGAATTGCATGGGACACTCCATGAATTTTCAAGAGCACCAATGAAACCCTGATCTAGGGAACCTCCTCTGGTTTTCCTTTTCCAGTATCTGCAGACACCACAAGGAGCAGGCTGCACACTTTCATGTTCTTACCCTTCCCACCTCCTCCCAGGGCAGGCTGGGGGTTAGGGAAGAAGGAGCAAAGCAGCAGCTCCATGAAATTCAGCACAGCCAGCAGGAAAAGTTTAATCCCAAGCCAAGCTGGAATGCACTGGGCCTTTGGGTGCTGGGGAATTATAGACCAGAGAGAAACTTCTGGAAGCAACCAAGCAGCTGAGCCTGGAAAAGCTACCTTAAATCTGCCTAATGGATTAAAATCATCAAATAAATTAATACAGCTACTCCAAGTTGTCCTGGAGCAGAAGTCTTCTCCTGTACCTGTTTCTCCCCCTGGATCTGCTCCAGCATCTCCAAAGGGGTAAGTGTAATATCCAAATACCTCAGAACTTGCAGCAGATGGAGCTGTATGACTGGTGTTGGTGTTTGGCTGTCCCACAGTGAGAGGAGAACATGATGCTGGAGCAGGGGAGGACCTCCAGCTGCAGGTCAGTCCATGAAGGAATCAGTGATGGCAGAAAGAGCAGTTTGGGGATTTGCATCAAGGCTGCCCAGCTGGGGACAGGTGTGTGTGGCACAGAGCAGGAATAAACTCTCTGGGGAGTGAAATCTGGCTCATTCCTAAAAGGATTGCTTACTGAGACCTGGCCTGCTGATTAAACTGCCCTAAGAAGGGGTTACACACACACCACACACTGGAGGGAGAGCCAATAACAGTAATTCTCTTGTAACATTCCTGGAGACAAGACCTTTATTTGATAAAGGAAATGTGGTATTGAAAGGAAAACAGTCAGGGACGCAGCAGGATGAGCAATAAATTAAAAGGCACTAAAGAAATTAGTGAGAAATGAGCAGAGGTGAGGGCAGCACTCCCATTGCTGGGGGTGTTGTGACTGGTCATTGCTCTTGCTGCTGTTTCAGGGAGAAGCTCCTAATTACACCAGTTCCTTAATTCACCACTTATGGTTTGACTTGTCACAGCAACAGGAATCCAAAGGGCACCTGGGCTTCTTCACAGCACATTTTAGGGAGTTTATGGCCTCTGGCTTTGCTACAGGGCATCCAGAGCCTCTGTGTAATCAAAAATAAGCTAAATGAATAGATCAAATACTGCAAGCAAACAACAGTGAGACCTGGAGGGTTTGGCCACAAAAGGTGCTCTCAGCAGTGTCAGAAACCTCTGCCCCAACCAGGGGCATTTAGGGCAAGAAATGAAGTAACAACCAGGAGATTCTCAACAAAATGACCTCACTCTGTATCTGGGTTTGTTGTTTAAGATTAAATTGAATAATCTTCTTACCCCACCAAACTGAATAACCATCTTAGCCCACTTTCAATTAGGTTATAACTGATAACTAATGAGGCTGATTATTACTTATTCAGCACTTTTGCTTTGTATAATTATTTGCTTGAATACCAAACTCAGTGCCCTTTCTTATGGATGAGCACAGCTTGTTGCACACCTGGCCCTCAGTCACACTGTAATTAAGAGAAGATGAAGGTACTTACATTTTGCATATTGCAGCAACAAGCAGGAACGTGCAGGATGTGGACACACAAAGCACAGTGAGGATCCAGGATGCAGAATTCTCCAGTTTGTTTTGCCCTGAGTTTCAAGGGGAAAAAAAAAAAAGTATTATTTTAGTGCAGTTTGTTTTAAACAAACTCTTATAAAATATTTCATCAGCTGTTTCATGTGATTGTATTCAGGGCACAAGCAAATGAAGAGTCTGTCTAGAATGAGAAATGCACCACAGAGTTCAAGAAGAGTTTCCATGAAGTGAAAAACTCTTTTCCATGCCAAAAACTGAAGGAAGTGGAGCTGTCCACAGATAGTGTTGAGATCTAAGTAAATTTTTATGGAACACTCACTCTTTTTGACCAATCAGAATGACTTTTTCTGTGCTATGTGAGCCAGGTGGGAAGGACAAGGGGGGTGTTACAAAGAGGCAAAACACCAACAGTCACCAGAAAACAGGGGAAAGTGCAGTAAACAGGAGAGTGTGAGAGACTTCATTTAAGTGGAAACAAGGAAGTGAAGAAACTCCAGATAAGAGCAAAGGAGGATGTCTAAGAACAAACAGTTGATAACGTGCCCTGATAAAGAAACTGTTCTTCCCAGAACAGCTTGTGCAGCAAGGACAGTCAGAACTGAGTGGGGCAAAGAGGGTGTTCCAAAGATGCTCTTTATTGCCCTCAACATTTGAGAGTTCAGAGAGCTCAGTAAGTAACAGCTGGAATGATCTCTCATGAACAGCATGATGGAAGGAAACACGTGTGAAAACTGAAGCAGTAATTCAGTTGGAGTGGACCAAGGGTTGGACTTGATGATCTCAGAGGTCTTTTCCAACCCAATTGATTCTATTCTATGATTCTATAATAAAAAGGCCTTAAACAAGTTTAAAGCACCTGTGAAAACATCCACAGGCAAAACTAAAGCACTGCCTTAAAAAAAAAACAACCTTCATATTTCCAGAAGTTTGCTTGGAATTAATTCTTTTATTTTTAATTGAACATGGGTGGCATTAACAAGTCATTTTTTTTCCTTCAAAGACCTGTTTTCCTCCTTTCTATTAAACTGAATGGGGCAGCATTTGCTCAGAAGAGCCCTGAAGGAAAGGGGTCATTCTTACCCACATAAATCACTTCACTCCAGTCACTCCAGACCCCCCTGCCACACCAGGGGTGGTGGTTGGCTCGGAGCTGCACCGAGTACCTGCTGGTGGGGTCGATCCGCAGCCGGAACGGGGGCTGGGAGATTCTCAGGATCTGCCAGGAAAACAACAGTCTGCTCTTAGAGATCCCCCACTGCTCTGAGAATTAATCACAGTTAGCTTTTTATTATCCAAATAGATGAACTGGGAGCACCTGGCCTTGCTTTTGAGGGAAAACCTCTGTGTTTATGGGTGTAATTTGTCTCATGACACTCCAGAATTTCAGGGCAAATTCTTGAAAGGTGCCTCATTTTTAGCATTTTTCCTTAAGGTGTTTAATGCAGGATTTTCAGGAGGGTCAAAGCTGTTCTGAACCCAGATGCACAAAACTGAGTCAGTCCAAGATTTTCCTCCTGCTTTCCCAAGTCTCTTGGGGACAGTTTATTGCAGATGTAAAAGACATCCAGAAAAAGAGGAAAAAACAGGAAAAAACTGGTGAGACTCTGGTTTTTTTGAAGCCTCATCTCACATGGGAACCAGTTTCCCCAGAAACCCACAGTTTCAAAAATGCACTAAGAGCAGGGTTTGTTTTCAAATGTTTAAATTTGTAACTCATCCATGGATTCCAAGAGTCTTTCACCTCAAAGGCAAATCCCAGCCCTGCAGGACAGGAATGGTGGAGGATACTCAAGTGCCAGAGGATCAATTACCTGCTTGTTCCCTGACTTCAGGTTGAGGAGGGAAAATTCATATTCAAAGCATTTCTCATTGAAAGGAGAAATTGGCTTCTCCCAGGTGGCCAGGAGGTCATTTTGCTCCAAGGATACTGTGATATTCCTGGGAATATTCACCTTCTCTACAAAAGGAAAATGCACTGGTGAGTTATTTATAGAGCCAAGTTTAAATACTGACAGTTGGAGTATTTTATACCCAGTGGTGTTTCCAAGTAGGACATGTAATTCTTGAATTTATGGATAGAAAAGATAAGGATTTATGAGGAATAACCACATTGCAGACAATAGTTATGGGAAAACAGTTTGGAAAATCCACTTAGAAGTTTTGGACAACTGGATTATGGGGAGAGGAAGGGATTTATTAAATTCATTCTCACAAAAGCATTTCATTAATGATAGAACACTTAGAAAAACTTCTTTTCAGAGATAAAGCCAACAGGTATAGCCAGGAAAGTTGCTGAAAAGTGGAATAAATTCAAAGCAATGGATCAGCAGCTCTTACAGGGATGGTTCCTAAGAAGAAAATATGTGAATTTCTCCCTGAGTGAAGCCATGAAAAAGGGAAATGTTATCTGTTTATAAGAAAAGAAAAGGGCATGGCAGTAATGAAGGAAAATGAAGCATTTGTGTAGGTGGAGGATGATGGACAGTCCTGGCTGATACTGTCCTTTATTTGACAGGTAATGCCTTTCTTTAAAAGGATGTGCTTATCTTGAGCATCATGTTCTTCTTCCTTTTACAGAAAGGCTGCCAAATAAAGGGTAGAAAAACTGCACTTTAAAGTGGATTGACTCAATCAATTGAAAATATTGGAAATGCTGCTTTTGCTGGAAAAAACAGAATAACTGTCTTTTCTAGCTTTTATTTTTGCCATTCTATAATTTCAAATAAATCATTAAAATCAAATTTTGTTCAAACAATCCAGCTCTGGTTTATAATCTCTATCAATTTCATTAAGATGTCCATGCAAAACCAGCATTTCACCTGCATCAGGAATAATTGAATGCAGGGTATTTTCTCACATTTTTGATAATCCTGCCAGACATTCCAATACATTTTTAAATGTGTTCCTACTCACCGATGGCATTTTGCTTAAATAACTGCTGGAAAGGCTTGATTGCAGCACGTTTGCTGGAGCCATTAATGTGGATTACAATGTCATCATCAACCTCCTCGGGATCAATGTGAGTCCCTGCAAAGCTGCACTCAGTATTCCTGTTCCTCCTGTCCTTGACATAATTGTGACATTCTTCAGTGTAGTTCTTGTACCTAAATTAAAATGTTTGTGAGACACGGTGCCCTTAAAGGAATTCCCTGCTGGCTGAGGAGGGGGAAGCACCAACCTGTAGAACAGAAAGTACTGGGTGTCTTCTGGTGCCCCTTGGCCAGGCAGCCAAGTGCAGTGGAGAGAGACAGTCCCAGCAAGGGTGATGTGAGTGACACAGGACAAGTTGGTGATGGATGTCCCTGGAGCTCCTGGGCAGTCAGAGAGCAGAAGGAAAAAATGCAAAAATCAGAAGAAATTCTTGTTTTATTTCAGTCCATTCTATCTGTGTCTGTTGTATCCAATTCTCTTCCTTATCTCACTACTGGTTGTGGATGGAGGAGGATTCCCAGACATGGAGGAAGATTCCCAAAGAGCATAAGGAAATCTGTGCCACA
>JAWWLZ010000630.1:0-12342 GCA_035041345.1 Poliocrania exsul | reverse complement strand
GCAGGGCTGTGCCAAGGTGGGCAGCCGGCACAGGGTGGGCTCCTGGGGCTGGCAGGGCTGTGCCAAGGTGGGCACCGGGCACAGGGTGGGCTCCATGGGCTGGCAGGGCTGTGCCAACCCCAGGGTTCTGGGATTCCTGCTCACCTGTGCATTCACAGGCCCCAGGGCGCGCTGACATCTGGGAGCCCCTGTGCCCCTCTGCTTTCCCTGCCTCCAAGGGTCAGTCATTAACCCGCCTGTGCCTCTGGAAAGGGAACCGGGCGGGGGTTTTACGCTGAGCGTTTCCTGGCCTGGAGTTCATCATTAACCACCGGCTCTGCCCAGCCCTGTCTGAGCTGCTCCCGCTCATCCAGGCTGTTGGTGTGAGGAGCAGCCTGGGCTGGTGGAAGGTGTCCCTGCCCATGGAGGGGTGGGACAAGATGAGCTTTAAGGTCCCTTCCAGCCCAAACCCGTCTGGGATTCTGGGATTCCATGATTTTGTTCCATTTGGAGAGCTAAAAAAGCAAACCAACCCCAGAGCTGCCTGTGGTGTACCTGCCCTGCCAGGGCTCCCCAAGTGTCCTGTGCAGTGTCTGTACCTGCCCTGCCAGGGCTCCCCAAGTGTCCTGTGCAGTGTCTGTACCTGCCCTGCCAGGGCTCCCCAAGTGTCCTGTGCAGTGTCTGTCGCATTTGCTCAGCAACTCCCGAGCAGGAGGCTGAGGAGACCCTTCATGCCCTGTTTCTGTAGGGAGTGCAGAGGTAAAATCCCTGCGGGATCTCCTGCACGATGCCCTGGCCGACCTGCAGCTCGGTGTCAGGCAGGTGTAACAGCTGGCACAGCTGGAAAGGGCACACAGCTGGAAAGGGCACACAACTGGAAAGGGCACACAGCTGGGTTGAACAGAGGCTGCTGCTTTGCCCTTCAGCCTCTGCAACGAGGAGCTCTGACAGCTTCTAGTGTGAGTCAGAGAAGTGGGGCATGAAATTATTTCAGCTCTTCTTTACTTACCCAGTTCAGGTTTCCATAGCCCCCTCCCATTTCTGCACAGCTCAGCCCATGGAAGTTGCCAGAGGAATGTTTTCCCTGGGCTCTTGCCAGCTGAGAAACAAACCCCAGTTCTTGGAGTGATGCAAACCCCTGTCAGCCTCTCGCTGTGCATCGCTTACAACACTGCCTGCAACGTGACTTGTTTTGCTTGCAAACTGCCACAGTGTTGCAATTCAGCTCTAAAAATAGCAAATAGTTTTATTTATCTCGCTATTTATCCCAAAGCTGTTGTTGTCCCAGCTCTCAGAGCCGCAGCCAGTCCTGTTGTCTCCAAGTGCTGCTGCTTGTCCCTTTGGCAAAGCATAATTGAACCACAGAGCAAGGGAAGAAGCAGGAGAAACACAGCAGTGGTGATCCACAAAAATAGGCACAGGTTTCTAGGAATCTGGTTGGCAGTCACAGATGTTTCTTGGCTTTGCGTTCTGGTGCTGTGGAGAGTCAGAGCCTTTGGACTTGGGAAAAAAACAGGTTTTTTAATGGAAAGTTCCAGATGGTTGGGTACTGTTTAAAGAGGAAAGAAACCCAGAGCCTCCTTTCTGGAACTGAGACTGCTCCAAGGCAGGTTTCTGCTTCCCAGTCCTGGGCTTGGATCACTGTCATCCCTGTCAGCAGTTCATGGACACGCACTGGGAATGGTTCCCAGTCTTCTTCCCAGCCATTCCTGGTTTTGTCAGGAAGACAAAAAACAAACAAATAGGCCCCAAATCGAGAGAACTTTGTGGAGTGGGGCTCTTCTAAGTATCTTGTGCCCAAACCCAGTTATTTTATGTGCTTTTGTTACTCATTTCTGATGGAAAGAGGAATTCCCAGTGTGCTGTGACTATTGACAGTGGTTATTTTCTCAGTTATGAGGAGCAGTGGGACACAGCACAGTGGGGGTTACAGACCTGCTTTATATCCACGTGCTTTAATCCTCAAATCACACCTTGGAACAGGGCCTTGGAACGTCTTGACCCTGCCTTTTCCCACCATATTCCCATGTAACTTTAGAGCATGGCATTACTCAGGAGTGCCATTCCTATCAGAGATAAGCTCCAGTGCCTGGCCCTGCACTTTCACAGATCCGGATTTCCATGGGACATGGAGCTGCTGGAGGAGTCCAGAGGAGGCCCCAGAGATGCTCCAGGGCTGGAGCCCCTCTGGGAGAGCTGGGGGGCTCACCTGGAGAAGAGAAGCTCCAGGAACACCTGAGAGCCCCTGCCAGGCCCTAAAGGGGCTCCAGGAGAGCTGGAGAGGGACTGGGGACAAGGGATGGAGGGACAGGACACAGGGAATGGCTTCCCACTGCCAGAGGGCAGGGCTAGATGGGATACTGGGAAGGAATTCCTGGCTGGGAGGGTGGGCAGGCCCTGGCACAGGTGCCCCATCCCTGGGAGTGTCCCAGGCCAGGCTGGACAGGGCTTGGAGCACCCTGGGATAGGAGAAGGTGTCCCTGCCCATGGCAGGGGGTGCAATGAGATGGGCTTTAATGTCCCTCCCAACCCAAACCGGTGTGTGATTCCGTGATTCTGTACCTCGATGCCATCCCTTTTGCCAGGAACAAGTGCAAAGGCTGCCGGCTGTTTCTAGACCCGCGTGTCCTTCCATCCCTGCCTGCCCTTTGCAGTAACTCAGCGCCGCTCCGGGAGCGGCTCCGTGCGGGTTGCAGCGGGAAGGACGCGGAGCTCTGGCCGCATAATTGAGCTGGAGATGCCGATCCCTGCGGGCACAGCGCGGTTCCCGCAGCATCCCCGGCTGTGGCGGCGGCGAGGGAAGGGACGGGAAGGGAAGGGACGGGAAGGGAGGGCTCAGAGCCGGGCGGTGCTGACGTGCAGTCGGAGGGAGCTGCAGTGCCTCCGCAATGGCTGAGGCTGCGGGCACGGAGCGCGCCCCGCAGCCCGCCCGGCGCACCTGCCCGTAACCCCGCACCGCCCGCACCGCGCCGGGGGAGCACGATCCGATCGAGGGTTGGCGTGCACTGGTATCTTTCATTTTATTTTATTCCCTTCTCCATCCTCTCAGTGCTTCCCGGACCGAGGGATGCATCACTCCTCATCCGATCCCGCTGCTCAGAGGACGGAGAGGGAAAATAGAATCCTATGCGGCGGGGATGGATTAATTTTTTGTAGCCTTTTGCAGCGTGAATAGTAAAAATCCCTTTAAATATGTGTGCTGGGAGCAGCCTACAGGTTTTATCTGAAGTGCACTGCAGGCAGGGACTGGTGCTCCCTCTGTGCAGCAGGATGGAGTGAGGTTAGTGCCTACCTGTGTTCATTAATTAGTGCCTACCTGTGCTCATTAATTAGTGCCTACTTGTGTTTATTAATCAGTGCCAACCTGTGTTTATTAATTAATGCCTGCATGTGTTTATCAGTGCCTGTACAAGTTTCTTGGTGCCTAGGTGTGTTTATCAGTGCCTGTGTGTGTTTATGCATCTGTAAATATGGATGTGTGCCAGGTATGTACAGGTATGCAGACACAGAAATCGAGAGATATGTTACAGATGACCCATCTGCTGCCTAAAGGCTTTGTAGGATCCATTTTCAAACGTGCTGTTTTGCATTCTATATTGGGGTTATCCCCCCCTTCCCTTCGGTGTGGTCAGAGCCGTGGCTCTGATTTGCCCTCAGATGCCAGGAAGGGGATGGCTCTGCCTGGCACCGGGACCGGCTCTGCCTTCCTGCTCTGTTTATTCCTGGGCATCTCACAGAAGCTCTGTCGAGGGTGATGGAGTTGAAGTGCCAGGGCCTGTGACTGCTGATACAGCTCCCCTGCAGCTGTAGATGTTGGTGTTTGGAGCAATACATGTGATGATGAATTGCTGTAGCAAATTCTGCTCTCGGTGCTCACCGAGGAACTGATTCGGGCATTTCCTGTTTGCTGAACTCCATCCACTGCATGTCTTGGAATTGCTTCCCATTACAAGCCTGTCCCTGTCAGGAAATCGGAGTCTCCATCCCTGGAAGTGTTCCAGGCCAGGCTGGACAGGGCTTGGAGCAGCCTGGCCTGGTGGAAAGTGTCCCTGCCCATGGCAGGGGTGCAATGAGATGAGCCTCAAGGTCCCTCACAACCCAAACCAGGCTGGGATTGTGATTCCATTCTGTGGTGTTTAACTTGTTAGATTAAAAAAAGAAAGCCCATTTATTTTTCCTTCTCAGCTGCTCACTCCCTCGGTGGTTTTAAATGTCATTTATCTCATCCCCATTCCTTTTGCTTACAGTTCATGTGATGCCTCTACTGACACTGTTTAAAATGCAGACAGAAATTAGAAAGCACATTGGAGTCAGGTCAGCTTTTGCCTGTTACTTCTCACATTGTGATACTTCCAGAGAAAGGTGTGCAGTACAAAATAATAATTTCCTGCCAGAACACAGTCACAGCTTCAGTCTGAGCTCTCAGCTGATGTGCAGCCTCCTGGACCTGCCCCTGTTCTGCACTCAGCTCCTCCCTGTGCATGGAACTGCTGGGTGGGTGCTTCGAACATGCTCAGAAACTGAGAGTTTCACAGGGACTGTCTGAATACCTGACTTTTGCAGTGGAATTTCTGCCTGGTTTGTGTTGGCTCTTGGCAGCTTTCTGATTGATAACCTGCAAATATCAGACTGGTAGGAATTTTAGTGTTTGTAGTGATTAAAGGCCACAAGAACACCCTTACCAGGGGGAGGTGCATTTGTCACCGGGGCCCTGATGGAGAAAATAAGACCCCATTTTAATAAAGCTTTAAAGAATGTGCTGAAGGGCCATTGGTTGCCTTGACAAATACCAGTCCGGGATATATTTGTGGCACTGTGTGCCTGTAAATCCTTCACTTATTACAAGTTCAGTTGTCAACACCTCCCACATGGTGAAGTTTCACCAAGTTTCTCAGAGCACTGTCAGTTTACATGAAGAGTAAAACTTTGATTCACTGCTTTTTTTTAATTTTTGCCTCCAAAGTGCATCTCTAAAATACTACTTTTTATTGCAGATGGCTCAAATTTAAAGGAGCATCAGCAAATGAATGTTATCAAGTGAAAGCCTTTAAATAAGGATCTTTGTTAACATTTTCCTTTAAAACACGTGCTCGTCACCTGCAGTGCAGCTCTTCATGTAGGAGCAGCAGCAGAGGTTCAGCTTAAATGAAAAAATAAAAAAGAGCAAGTTCTAAACATTTTTCATGTGCCAGTTGACTGTGATGTAGGATTTGGACCCCTCCAGCTTCTCTGGGAGTGAGGCTCTAACAGGACTGAGCAATGTTAAGACATGTAACAGCATCTGTACTGATGTGGCCATGGTAAAAGCAGCCAAACATCAGCCAGTGTGTCAGAATTCCAAATGAAATCCCTCCTGTACTCCTGTCTTTATTTGCCCACAGCTGGCCAGGAATGTGTGTCTTCATGCAAGGGAAAGGGAGCTTGTCCTTAGAGCATCAAGTGTTGGATACTTTTAGTGACAAAATAGTCATCTATTTCTACCAATCATTTAACCTGGAAAAGTAGTTCTGGTTTTCCTTTGGCAACTGCAGCCAAGTGTGCTGCAGTCCAATAAACCCCAGAAGATCTCAGGAATTCAATACAGTCCTGTAGAAATGATTCTAATGCAGAATGACATCCTGGTAGTGTTGTTAGAATCCCTTCAGTTCAGTGCAGACCCACAGATGGTTATTTCCAGGCACACGGGATCAGGGGTTTGTTGTTCACTGCTGGGGCAGAACTGAGCTGAGGGTTCAATAGATTTCATCTGTGGAGCTTCCTGTAATCCCCCAGAGGGACCCTCATAAAGGCAGTGCCTGAGGGGAGAGGGCTGGGAAAGGCTGGGGGGGATGCTTGGAGGGCAGAATGAGTTTCCTCAAGCACACAGGGCAGCAGCAGAGTGGGGAGTGTTGGCTGCCCCTAAACCCAAGGGGTATCCTGGGTTTGAGTTGTCACACTGTGCTGTGGCCATTCAACCTGGGCACAGTCATGTGCAAATGGGACTCTTCTTAAGAAGAGTCAGTTTAGGCTCAGAGAGTGTTTTCTGTTTGTTTAACTGATGTTTCTTGTTTTCCCCTGTTGCTGGTTCCAGCTCAGCTTTCCTGCCCTGGAGGCCTGGCTGGTCACTGGGGGCTGTGGGCTGGGCCCCTCAGCTTTCCCAGCTCACTGGGATAGGAGCACAGAGTTATGGAGTGGTTTGGACTGGGAGGGGGGACCCTTTCCACCCCCTGCCATGGGCAGGGACACCTTCTGCTACCCCAGGTTATTCCAAGCCCTGTCCAGCCTGGCCTGGAACACCTTCAGTGATGGGGCAGCCTCAGCTTCTGTGGGCAGCCTGGCATCCCAGGACCAGCTGAGAGCTGCAGCTGGTCTGGAGAGCTGCTGCCCAAATGCTGGGCATTGTGCATGACTGTCCCAGTTCCCAGCCAGAACTGATGCCCTGGGAGCAGCTGGCAGGGCTGGGAGCAGTGCAGGGCTGGCACGGGAGGCTGCTCAGACCAGCCATCACTCTGTGGCCACCCTGGGTCCTCTAGGTGAGCCCTTCAGGAATCAGTACAGGTGAAGTTGGTTCAACTCAGGCTTCTCACACTAAACCCCATCTCCTCTTTTGGCTGCCTGCTCTTGTGTTCCCCACAACCCTGGGCTGTGTAATCCCTGTGTCCCCTGGCACATCCTGGGGGTAGGGACAGCATTAATGGACTCCAGATGGCACAGACAATATTTACTGGATGTAAATCTGCACCAAACTCCCTATTAACAGGGTTTAATTAAACAGAAATGGCACACAAAGCTCTGATTCTGATGCCACTGAGACACTGTCAGAAATCCTACTGACTGCAGGGCCTCGGGATGTGCCCAGAGGGAGAACTCTGCCAAAGACCTGAAGTGGCAGAAGATTTACTGATTCACACCAACTCCTGCAGAACTCTGACACTCACATTCCCATGGCCCTTCTGACATGTGTTTGCTGCATTTTAACTAATTCTATACTAAACTAAAGATTCTGTTCCCTTGATATTGGATTGCTTTTCCAGCTGCTCCCATAACAAATTAATTCCAGCCGTGGTCTGTAATGAGAACATGTCTGGTTTGGATGAGGAGGGTGCTGTTAAAGCAAATCTCTTATAATGCCCATTGGCACTTTGCTTGGAGAGATGGTGTAGTCTCAGCATCCACAATCTGGATTCCTTTTGGGTCAAACTGAATCTGAAGGTGATTTCCAAGCAGTAACTGATGCTCACACTGCAGGACAACCTTGGATTTAGAAGTTCCATCAAAATGTTCCATAATGTTTGTATTCTGTAGCGACAGGGCTCGTTCTGGGATGTGAGATTTCCTTGCTTTACCTGGAGAGAAATGGCAGCAAAGAAAGTTAACAAGAAGCTTGAAGGCAGAGCAAAATGTGATATCCAGAGCACAGATGTTCTTTACCTCCAAGGCTGAGTTTCAGATTTTCACACAAATTGGAACAAAACATTCCCTAGATATGGTTGATATGGTCATGTTTGTGTGTCAAAGCAGACAGTAATTTAAAGCCCCAGCCTTGTCACTGTGGGGAACTGCAGAGATCTGTGTGCCACAATGTGGTGTCTGGATTTTGTCCTGGTTCAAGGGCAGAGCAGTGAGTCCTGAGGGTTTGGTCCATCCCAGTAAACATCCAGTGATTTACAGGGCACTTGCTGGCATTTTTATCTTTACATGTTGCTTGTGTTTTTAGCAAAAGAAAATGATGAATAACTGTGCATTTTTTCGTTATTGCCTAATATCATAACTCCTTCTTGCCTGCTCGCCAGGCCAGGTTATCCTCACAGTGTTCCTTGGGAAACTCTGGATAAGAAGGCCAGTTATGGTTCGGTTCAACAAAAACCCCTGGAGCACCAATAATGTCTCAGGAGAAGGAACAGCACATGCAGGAGGTGGCTGTGACCACACAGGTGACCACACTCACTGCTCAGCTCTCCCACCCTCTGTCCAAAGCCTGTCCCTGACAGGAAAAGTGGGGATATCCCAAGCATGTTGGAGCTTGCTGGCAGGAATGTTGGGTGAGAGGGACTCAGGTCTGGCTGCCAGGGCTGGCGTGGGGGTCCTGGAAGGCTCAAGACCTCTGGTTTGCATTCAGAGTCAGGGGAAGCTGCAGACAAAGGGAGTGTTTGCATGAAGTGTCCTGGCTTGGGCTGGGACAGAGTTCATTTTGTGCCTGAGAGCTGGGGCAGGGCTGTGTTTGGCTTCAGTGTGGGAATAACGCTGATAGCACACCGATGTTTTCGTTGTTGCTCAGCAGTGCTTACCCTGGGCAAGGACTTCTCACTGTCTGCTGCTCTGCTAGCAAGGAGGGGCTCAAGGAGCAGGAGGGGGCAAGGCCAGGACAGCTGATCCACACTGGCCAGAGAGATATTGCACAGCACAGAATGGCATGTCCAGGATACAAACTGGGGAGGGTGGGTCGGGAGCCCCTGGTCCCTGCTGGGGACAGCTGGGAGAGGGTCAGGGGGTGGCAGTGCCATCCTTGGGGTTTATTCCTCTTTCTCAGTTTCCTTCTCATCATCATCATTATTACTCTTATTTTTATTACTGTTTACTGTATTTGTCTATAATGCACAGGTTTTACCTCTACCCAGTTCCCTCCCCATCCCGAGGGAGGGAGCAAGGGCTGCTTGGGACAGAGTTCCCAACTGGAGTTAAACCACAACAGGCATTTTGGTGCCCAGCATGGGGCACAAAGGGTTGAGATTCCAGCAGATCTGACCAGAGTGTGTTAAAACAAGTTGGTTATACCCATTCACTGGCTGAGTTTAGCAGTCACTGGTCACAGAGTTGGTTTGTTTGCCCTCAGGGTGGTTGTGTCCGTTCCCAGCGATGTCCCCTGTTCTGCTGGTTGTCACCTCTGAGCTCAGGGTGTCACAACGGCCTCAAGCTGTGCCAGGGAGGGTCAGGTTGGACATTAGGGAAAAAAAATTCATGGAAAGGGCTGTCCAGAGCAGGCACAGCTGCCCAGGGCAGTGGTGGAGTCCCCATCCCTGGAAGTGTTCAAAGAATGTGTGGATGTGGCACTTGAGGACATGGTTGGTGGTGGCCTTGGCAGTGCTGGGGAATGGTTGGGCTCCATGGGCTCAGAGGGCTTTTCCAACCCCAACAATTCCATGATTCTGTGATTTAGCAGCACAGTTACAGACAAATAAAAACGAGCCTTTGGAACAAAGGGATACATTTGGGTTTAGCTTTTTCTCCTTTTCCCGAGGTTTCCTGAACACCGGGATGGTTCCTGGATTTGCACATGTAGAAATTCCAATTCCATGTCTTGCCAATCCCAGTCTATAGGGACAAACCCATCCCTGCCAAAGCTCTGGACTTGGCTGGTTTGCAGAGTTGCAGGGGTAAGGAGTGTCCTTAGGGTTGATTCCCTTTGGGCATGCTCAGGCTGGGCAGGAGTTAAAGGGGCTGAGTGCTGGCAGGTGCCCCTTGTTTCCTGTCAGTCACTCAGCAGGCCCAGCAGCCTGACCTGCTTCCAGGCTGAGAGAGCTCTGCCGGCAGCACTTCCTGAACAAAGGCAATTTTGTGCTTCTTTTTGGTCTGGGAATTGCTTTTTAATTCCCTTCTTACCAAAATATCGATGTGTCACCTAAGACTGGCTTAGGGGTTTGGCCTGATAAGGTTGTTAACCACAAATTAAGCAAGAAAATGTAGTGGAGAAGCAAGCAACCCAGAAAGGGGGATATATCGTGGATTTGAAGAAGAATGGAAAAGAAAGGAATGCTTGATGTCCTCCTGGAGTTGTGCTGAAGGAGGTGAGAGGTGGGTACGGATGGCTGAGACTGGGAAGGCAGAGAGCACAGGGATGGGGGGTTGCTGAGGTTGGTGCCAGGGTTACCATCGAGGGCAGACAACTGTAACTGTGCTCTTTATCCCTCAGAGTTGTTTTTTAGAAGAGTTTTTTTATTATTTTGTTTGTTCAAAGGGAAAATCTGAACTGGGAGTGTGTGAAATGAGTTTCTGCCGCAGTGCCCAATAATAACAGGATCCCACACTGGGGGAGTTGGAAGTGAACTTGAAGACCATGCAGTGCCACCCCTGCCATGGGCAGGGACTCCTTCCTCCAGCCCAGGTTGCTCCAAGCCCTGTCCAACCTGGCCTTGGATGGTGTGAGATGGTCAGACCGATTCTGGTATGGACAGAGGGGACGCAGCCCAGCTCCGAGTGGGAAGGGGAATGAACCCCTTGGAGCAACCACAGGGAGCTGGAGAGAGCTCTGGTGCTGAGTGGGCTTTTTCCCTTCCAAAGCTGAGCTGAGGTTTGGATGTGTTTGACTGTAAGGGCAGTAACAGTTGTGCGAGGGGAAACAAGTGGTTGGTTAACTTGGTGTTCTGCATAAACGTGTGAAACTACAGAGAAATAGGTGCTCTGCTAAAAATGTCATTGCTGTCACTTCCAGAGAAGCCACTCAACAACTGCCTTCGGCACTGCAGGTATTACAGAGGCAGGAGGGTTTGTTCCTCTGTCTGTGCCTCCGTGTCAGCCAGCACAGGGAGTGTCAGCAGAGCAGATGTAGCTCCTGGGCAGGACTGTCTGCCCAGACAGGGGTGTACAGGCACATCCCAAATCGGCAGTGAAAGGCAGGGAGCAAAGATCCCAGGGGTTGTTAGAGCAACAGCTGCATCTTTAGGGTGGAGTTTGTGGATATTATTGTACCCCAGCACTAAACGACTCCAGGTAACTCAGTTACTGATGAACCTGCCCTGGGAATGTGAAACTGCTCCAGCCTGCCCTGGGGCAAACGCCTCAGCTTTCCCAGCATCCATTAGCTCCTCAGCACTCCTTGGAATTCCCTGTTTCTAGGAATGCTTGCAGTTCCTCTGCGTGGGATGTAAGAGCACTTTCTGTCAGGACAGCATCAATTTAACCCCCGTGTTGCAGCCTCTGTCAGTGCCCCACTCCAGGCACATGGAGTCACACCTGCATGGAGCAGGTCCAGGGCTGGGGCAGGTTTGGCAGTGGAACTGCACATCTAAACACAAACCAAACAGCCACCTCAGTGTCCCCCGAGACCAGTAACTCCAGTGCCCCCAGGGCTGGGCTGGGCCTGTTTTACTGGTGCCACAAACTCACTGAGTGCCTGTGGTGAAGGTGCCAAGCAGCTGTTCAGCATCAGCCTCTTGCCTCTGCTCCCCTGGGGAGGGGCTGAGGGAGCTGGGGGGGCTCAGCTGGAGAAAAGGAAGCTCAGAGGGGACCTTCTGGCTCTGCAATCCCTGCCAGGAGGGGGGAGCCGGGACAAGGGGTCAGGCTGTGCCCCAGGGACAGGAGAGGGCACGGCCTCAGGCTGGGCCAGGGCAGGGGCAGGTGGATATTGGGGCAGAACCCACTGCTGGGCATGTAAACAAATGCAGAAGTAGCCTCAGGCATCATTCCCTGAGGACCTGGGTGGATTTTGCCCTTTGAGCATCCAGTTGAGACGACAGTGCTTGGATATTGCACTGAGGTGGGTGGTACTGCCTGTGACCCCTCTGTGTCAGATTTACTGAGGAATGCTGTACCTGTGGCACTCAGACCATCACTTCACATTAATGAGACTTGTCCATTTAGAGTAACGTGCGTGCGAGCTCAGGTCCCTCCCCTTCCCTGGAGTTCTGCACTCCAAGCCTGCTTGACTCACTTGGAGTCAAAAATTTTGATACATTATTTTATGCTGTTTACAGGACAAATTGCTTTTATTCCATCTAAATTTAGGCCATCACCAGGCAGGCAGGATTGGTAGGAGTCATTCCTTACATCAATGTCATTCTTTCCTTGCTTTTGTGTCTTCATATGGATCTTCAAACCTGTTTCTGAGTTTGGGGTTTGTCCTGCCCACTGCTGACTGTAGAGATGTGCTGAGCATCAGAAATGTGAAGGGAAAGCCTGAATGGCCCAGACTTTCCCCTGGGGGTGAGAATATTGTTTCATTTCCTCTCCAGCATTAACGGGTTTCTGTGGCTGTTTCCCAAACGTGCCTCTGTGCACTGAATGCTGAGCACTTGCTGGGAGCCCGCTCAGAAATGTGTCACTGTCTCAAGTACTGTCTGTGTGAGCAGAGGGCTGGGAGGGAGCTCAGAGAGAAAAGCTGGTGTGAAATGTCACATTTGGCAGCCCTGCAGCACCTCTTCAGAAAGTTTGGATCCTGAAATGTTTGTAATATTCTCGCTGGGATAAAGGATTTGGGTTTTTTAAACATTGAGCCACATCGACTTTGAAGATGAAGCATGAAAAATTATTTTTAGCATTTGCTGCTAAGTCATCAGAGATGAGAAAGGACAAAGAACAACATTTATAGCTCCCTTCTCTTTGGCAATAGCAGAAAAACCCCGTCCTGCTTCCTGGCTGAGGAACCCTTCAAGTTGACCCCAAAGCCCA
>JAWWLZ010000629.1:0-12345 GCA_035041345.1 Poliocrania exsul | reverse complement strand
CCTCCTCTTCTCCAGGCTGAACACCCCCAGCTCCCTCAGCCTCTCCCCACAGCACTTGTGCTCCAGTCCCTTCTCCACCCTCGTTGCTCTTCTCTTCTCAGTTGGGTTGGAAGAGACCTCTGAGATCATCCAATCCAATGATTACTCTCTCTGGAAAGAATTTTTTTCTGATCTCCACCTTCAGTTTCCCCTGACAGAGCTTGAGCCCCCTTTTCCTATTGCTGAGTGCCTGGGTTTAAGTCACTGTGGGTTTGTGCTTTTAAACTTCCCTTGAATTCCCAGCTCGTTTTACTGGAACTAAATCTCCTGCCTGGGTGGAAGGGGTTAATTCTGAGCTTGTTCCGAGGGAGAAGGGGGGAAATGTGCCATACTGCAAAGTGGGATAAAGCAGAGAAGATGCAGATGGGTCGGTCTTGCAGGAGGCATTCTGGAGCCAGGCCAGCTGCATTTTCCACATGCCACAGGAGTTTGGATTGGGACAGATGGGACTCTGGGGTCACCCGAGAGAACTGCAGTGAAAAGGTTACCTTGTAGGAGCATTAGACACACTTCTCACCAGAGCACAGGGGTCAGGCACACTCTACTGTACAGCCACTGTGCCAGAGAAAACAAACAGCCCCAGCCTGCACAATGTCAGGGGCTGTGGGAAGGACTTTAAAAAAATAATTAAAGGCCCCTACGAGGCTTTCCTGGACATAGAGAGGCTGGAGGGCTCCGGAGTTTCTCTCTGCCTCCTGTTAAGAGGAGTTATAAGGCTGTCTGTGTTCTTGAAGCTGCAGTGGGGAAAGTCTGGGGGACTCTTTGGAGTTAAATTTCTCTTGGAGTGCGGGGAAAACAAGCTGAGTGTTGGGGTTTGGTGCAGCCTGAGCTCGGATCTTGAGCAGTGAGAAAGTCTGGAAGTTGCAGCCCTGGTTCTGCCCCAGATTCCAGCCTGAGGGCTTTGGGAATGTGGCTCTGGCACCCAGTGCCAGCTTTTGGAAAGTCAGACAGATGTTTCCTCATTTAGCTCAGCGTGGCTTGTCAGTCATCCCAAGAGGGAAATTAAAATGGGCTCGGGACAGGCAGGGCTCTGTCTGCTGCAGCCACTGAAAAGGGAGATGAAAAGCTTGATTTTATTATCTTTTTTTGCCCCCATGTTGTGGGCTTGGCATCTGTATTTATTTACCCATTTTATTTTTAGGTGGAATGAATCATCTCTTTGGGGCAGAGGGCAGAAAATCCCTCTCCCTCTCCCCCTCAAAGCACATTTTGCTGTTTTGTATTGGTTTTGCCAGCAGAATTCAGGATTTTTTTAAGCTACTGGTTCAGGCAGAGTAAATGTGGGTGAAAACAATGTATTTGTAGCAATTTGTGGGGTTTATTCTCTTCCATCTGGTAGTCTTGGAGCACTTCATAGATGTTCTTTGTGTGAGAAACCTGATGGAGGAGGATTAATCATTATCCTCATTTTTCAGTTGGGGCAACTGAGGCACCAGAGATTTACTCTCAGTCTTGCAGCAAGAGGGCAGGAAAATGAAGATATTCCTGACATTCTCATTCTCTTGAGGAAAAACACCTCTGGATATCTACAGACCCTGGATTGCACCTAAATCTCCTGGTCGAAATCTCATTAGAGCCAGCAGAAAAAACTCTGGTTTTCTGTAGGCTTTGGGCTCAGGCCTCGGTTATGAGGTTAAAAACCAGCAAGACTCTGGTTTCCTTAACCTTTGTGCTGCTTAATTCTGCTCTGGATTAATAGGTTGTTCTGGTCTATTAGCAGCAGGGCTCGTTCTCTCTTGCCTCATTTTCCTTGGAATAATAAGACCAAAAAATTATGCCTTGCTGGAAGAGAGAGAGGGGGGCAAATAAAAAGGAGCCAGGATTTCATCCTCAAGGAAAAGCAAGGAAATGGTACCTTGAGGGATGCCCAGCGTTTATTTGGGTTAGGAAAAAACCCAACCCCAGCAAGGGGAAGCACAAAGATTTGCCTCTTCCCTTTTGTTATGGGCAGGGGGACAGGAATGTGGAGCTCCAAACTCTCCTTTCCCGGGGTTGTGTCGTGGCTTGGGGGGTTCGGGGGGTGTTTGTGGAAGGAAAACTGTCGCCGATTCCTGCGGGAATCGGGCAGGGTCATTGCTGCTTCAGCTGGTGCTCCTGGAGCAGCCCAGGGATGTCTGCGCTTCGGGGGGAAAGAATGTGTGTGTTCAAAGGACTAATGGGCGCTCTGTCCATCAGGCTGGGCAGCCCCGAGGTCACCGGGAGGTCAAAACCAAAGCGCTCCCTCCCGTCCCGCCTGTTGCCGCTCGCTGCGGGTTCCCTGCCCGACGGTGCCCGATGGGGCACACCCGGCTTTTGGGGCAAGATGTGGCCAACAGGGATGTTTTCTCCTTGGCAACTGGGTGTGTGCAGAGAGCCTGGAGAGGGCTCGGCTTTGCTCTGGGAAGGATTCCAAGGGAATCTCCCTGGGGAGACAGCGGGATGGATCAACTTCTACAGAATCCCAGACTATTCTGAGTTGGGAGGGACCCACAAGGATCATCGAGTCCAACTGTTAAGTCAATGGTCCACAGAGGGGATTGAACCCATGACTTTGGCATTATTACAACCAAGTTTTAACCAACTGAGCTGATCTCAGGGATGGATCCCAACCCTGCAGGATGGATCCCGACACTGTGGGATGGATCTCGACCCTGTGGGATGGATCCCGACCCTGCGGGATGGATCCCGACCCTATGGGATGGATCCCGACCCTGTGGGATGGATCCCGACCCTGTGGGATGGATCCTGACCCTGTGGGATGAATCCCACCCTGCGGGATGGATCCCACTCCTGTGGGATGGATCCCGACCCTGCGGGGTGGATCCCGACCCTGTGGGATGGATCCTGACCCTGTGGGATGGATCCCAACCCTGTGGGATGGATCCCAACCCTGTGGGATGGATCCCGACCCTGTGGGATGGATCCCGACCCTGTGGGATGGATCCCGACCCTGTGGGATGGATCCCCCTGGCACAGGGGGAGTTTGGGAAGGTTGGCACTCGTGTGCATGGAGGCAGCGAAGTGTTTTTGTTTGGGGAAGTGTTTCTGTGGGAAGAGGAAACACAAGGAAAATGCTCCACTGTGAGATGGTGCAGAAACCCAACCCCAAGTTTGGGGAAGGAGGTGGATTTTTGGTAACTGGGATGGAAAAAATTGTGTTCTCTGCCTTCTGGGAGGTGCCAGCGTGGGGTTTCTGCGTGGGCTTCGTTGCCCTCTGCCGACAGCAGCAGAGTGGGATGCAGGTGGTGGAGCTGGAGCTGGGAGCACAGGCAGGGGACAGAGTCCTGGGGGATGGAGATGCTCAAAATCATCCCAGAATCTGCAGCCAGATTCTGCAAATGGCAGCAGCTCCTGCAGCATTCCAAACTCCTGCAGCCAGACTGCTCAGGACATTTAAAATCCTGGCTCTGGTTAAAAATGTTTGCATTTTAAAATGATCCCTAATGAAGTCTAGTTTAAATTAACCAAACTGCAGAGAGAGACACACAGAGGGAGAGAGCTCATCTTCTCCTGACTTCAATTTCAAGTTCTCAGGCTAAATTGTTTTTCCCTGGACAGGGAAGAGAGTTGGACCTGAGGGGCTCGTTATGTTCTTTTGCTACTTCATCAAAATCAGAGGCAGCAGATCCTGCCCAGGCCCTGCCAATACCTCCCACCATGGGCCTGCCTGGACAGCCCCAGCCCAGGGAGGGAAGGAACCCAGAGCACTTCAAACTGGAGAGTGGAAAAGACCATTCCCAGCAGGATGTGCAGGATCAGGTCCATCCTGGCCCTGCCCAGTGGAAAAGGTGTTAACTGGAGGAACTGGAAGATGCCCAGAATGAAAGCTAAATATAACACTCAAGCTCTCACTGTCTCTTCCAAGATTTTCCTCTTAAGGGTCAAACCCTCCCTTTCCTGCTCTGTTCTAAATCAGGTCATTCTTTTTCTCTATTCTTAAACATTTCCTTAAAAATCCCCTCCTGCCTCTCCACCTTATCTTTATGGCATTGCTGCTTTATTCCTTACATTGTTTCCCAGATAAGGCCTCGTGCCAGAGATTGGGAACCTCTTCCATCCTTCAGCCAGGTCTTTTAAAGTCTCTTAATTACACAGGGACACCCTTTGGCATCAAAGGCATTGGGTAAACTCTGAGTTCATCTCTGTATTCAATTGAATCCTTAAAATTTATGCTCAATTACAAAATGGATCAGAATGTAGCACAAGCTCTTGGTGTAAAAGCCATTGCATTAGTTATGATTAAAATTGAATGACTAGGCTGGAATTACATGGAAGAAAATCCCAGAGTGGTGATGGTGATGCTTGGTCTCCTCTAGGGCCTTACAGGTATTCCCATGGTGCCTGATGAACTCCCCCAAAATCCTTCCAAAGCACTGTGGAAAGAGAAATAGTCCATAAAAATCAGGAAATCTGGAAATTCCTGTGTCCACATTATCCATGTGCAGAGCCCAAAGCCAGAGGGAGATCCCCAGGTCTGCTCCAGGTTGTGAAGACCTTGAGTGTCAGACTCATCCTTTGGGGTGCCCAAGGTTACCTGCCCTTCTCCTTGCTGTGAAATCTGAACCACAAGACATTCCCTGCTTCCTTATCCACTCTCCAAGGGAGCTGAGCTGGTTGTTTCCCCCTTGTATTTTGAACATCAGCCCTCTCTCTTCTCATGGTACCACAGGACAGGCCACTGAAGTGGATATGGATTAAAAAGGGCAAGTTGTCCTAATACTTGGCTTTGTCCTCTGTGGAACTGAGAACTGTTGGTTTCCACCTTTCTTTTCTGCCAGGCCATTGCTTGAATGATGCCAAGATCATTCTTGTACCCTCAGGAGGTGGGACTTTGAAGGTAGCAAGAGCCAAATGCGTGAACTGGAGACGCTTCTCCACTTCTCCAGGTGCCTGGGGAACTTCTCAGGGATGGAGAGAGGCACTGATCCAAAGAGCTTCTCTGAAGCTCTCGCTGCTGGGAAGGACAGGGAGGAAAAGGCCATTCCCAGGTCTTGCTCTGGGCCAGGTGGAGGAATTGCCATGTTCTGTGGGCAAAACTTTTCACCAGCATCAGGTTTGAGATCTGATGGTGAGGATGGAGCTTTCTTCAGCAGCTTATCCCTCTTCTCCAGGTGTTGCCCTGGTAGGCCACAGAGTGGCAGGAAGATGGGATGCCACCACTTTAACTCGTTCCATATCTATCCATGAAGACCTTTCCTGTGATACTTGGATTTCAGGATATTTTCAGTTGGAGTTCAGGGTGCATTCTGCCATCTCTCACCACCTGCAGGCACCAGAACGTCCTGTCACCCCATCAACAGTTTTCTGAACTTCTGGTCTTGATCTTTAAAAATTATGCTGACTGTCCAACAGACCAACCAGTGCTGTCCATTCAAGGTTCCACTTTGTCTTCAATTATCTTGGATATTGGGAATTGCACAGGAATATTGGGCAGCTAAAAATATTTAATCAGCTCTTCATTGTTGAAAACATTGATTTGGACCCTACCTTAATGACACAGTGAGGGATATGAAGCTTCTGGGCTCCCTCACAGTGAGCTGTGTGTGCTGCTTTCCTGTGGTTTAAACTGAGATTAATAGTCAAAATTGCTGGTTCCTGTTTGAACTCAGCTGGTGAGTTTGAGACGAGAGTGGAACACGTTTTGCCTTGGTTTGCTCATTGATTAAACTCTCTGACAACATTCTGCATCCCTCTTCCTACTCTCCCTTTTCCCAGGAGTAACTCGTGAACATTTCTGCTGTGTTTTGATGTGCTCTGGCAGGAGCTGCTGAATGTGAGGGAAAATTCCCAACTAAAGGGACTCTGCTGTGGAAAACCAGCTTGCCCAACTTTTCCTGGCCTCTCTTCTAAAAAGTCAATATATTTGTTGTATTTCTGCAGTGCTGCATTGATATAACAGATTTTGTGGCTCCTGGTTTTCCTCCTTCTCCATCCCTGTTTCCCTCAATTCCTGTAACACCTCTGTGGTGTTTCTTTTCCAAAGTCTGCTCCAGCCATTTGGGTATTGTTGGATTACACTTGTGAAGAGACCCAGCTTGGAGCTCTCCCACCACCAGCTCCTCTGCTCTGAGCAGAAGGGATGCTCTTCTCTGCCCATCCCTTCGGATCAGGCTCGGGAGGAGTTGTCAAAGCAATTGGTTCTTGGTCTCTGCTGAGTCATTTGGAGCAAACAGCTTTGCCTCGCTTTCTCTATCTCCCAAACGGGATTAATGCCATTAAGCCTCATATAAAGACCCTCAAAGCCTGTGCCTAAAAGCCCCACACAAGAGCAAACACTGTGTAATCCCTGGGCTGCAGCTTTGGCTGCTCCATCGGATCCATTTTTCTCCAAAACATCAACCTGTCGTTCTCTGCCCATTTGGCAAATCCTGGAAGTTTTCCTGCTCCGGAGAAACACAACTGGCTCTGCTTAAAAACATCGCCTCTTGCCACCCATTTCAGGAGGAGAATCCGTAATGAGCTTCCAGCCAGGCTTCAGTCTCGCCCTCCCTTGTCAGCTGCAGGTTCCACTAATTAAAAAAATGAGGGAAGTTGCTTTCCCGACGGCGGAGGTGGCTCTTGTTATTCTTCCTTTAGCGCCTGTTCTGCTCCTCACACCGTGGTTATTACACATGTGGTGTCTCTTCCCCCCCTGTCAGTCCATTTACCTGTCTCTTCTTGTCTTCGGTGACAGATCTGTGTTGTCAAGTGTGTCCTCGTGCTCCCTCCAGTTCCCACTCTGACGTCCACTACTCTATTCAATTAGGCTGAATTGGGAGGATAATTTACTGACCCCTCTCTCTCCTTAGCAGGTAAACTAGAAAATCATACACATGCAGCTCCCGCACCCGCTGACCTTGGAAGGCAAATTCCACAGGATTTATTGTTGTCAGCTGCAGGCAAATATTGAAAACGTTACGTTTTGTCGGAGGGGGTTGCCGGGATGTTTGTGCCTGTGCATTGTTTAATAACATTTCACTTAACTCACGATGATTAATTCAATTGATATTAATTACGTTGCGATAGCGAAGCGGAGACCGTAATACTTTTTCATAGGGGTTTTCACCGATGAATCATCTCACATGTGGCATTTGCTAATGGGCCCTTTTTGAAGACATTAAGCACTAGTTGGAAAGGGAATGGGATCTGTGGAGGAGCCGTGTCCCAGCTCCCCGTGCCGCAGTGACCTGATGTCACACTCAGCCTCCTCTTCTAATTTTTTAGGCGACGATTGTCCAAATCTCCAGATCCATCACTTTATTGGAATGGTATAAAAACCCAGCAGATCTAATTTCCTTTCTTTGACTCTCTTTATTAGGGGATTGGTTATATCTCGTGTCCCCACAGACTGATATTTTATTAGCTGTTAACAATGATCTGATAGAGGCAAAGAAGTTCACGTTTCGCGAGGTTATTTATTTGTGTGTGTTTGTTCCTGCGCGAGGCTCGTTCTCCCCCCTCCTCTCCCCGCTTTGGACATTTCCAGCTGAGAAACCTCGTCGGGAAATGTCGCCACTGCCACCTGCTTGTAGAGTTGGGATTGGCAGGCGCGGGATGCGGGATGTGGGGTTGGGATGCGGAATGTGGGACTGGGATGCGGGATGTGGGGGGGGGATGCGGAATGTGGGACGGGGATGCTGGATGTGGGGTTGGGATGCGGGATGTGGAGTTGGGATGCTGGATGTGGGGTTGGGATGCTGGATGTGGGGTTGGGATGCAGGATGTGGGATTGGGATGCGGGATACAGGGTGAAGAGTACAGGATGTGGGATGCAGGATATGGGATGCTGGATGCGGGATGTGGGATGTGGGATGCAGAATGAAGAGTGCAGGATGGATATGGGGTGAAGGGTGTTGGATTTGGGATATTGGATGCTGGATGTGAGACATTGGATGCTGGATATGGAATGCTGGATGTGGAATGTTGGATATGGAATGTTGGATGCTGGATATGGAATGCTGGATGCTGGATGTGGGACACTGGATGCTGGATATGGGATGCTGGATATGGAATGCTGGATATGGAATGTTGGATGCTGGATGTGGGGTGCATGATGCTGGATATGGAATGTTGGGTGCTGGATATGGGATGCAGGATGTTGGATGAGGGGTACATGATGCTGGATATGGAATGTTGGGTGCTGGATGTGGGATGCTGGATGTGGAATGTTGGATGCTGGATGTGGGACGCTGGCTATGGAATGTTGGATGCTGGATGTGGGACGCTGGCTATGGAATGTTGGATGCTGCATACGGGATGCTGGATATGGAGTACAGAATTCAGGATCCCAGACCCCCCATGGGGCCAGGGTGGGTGCTCCACAACCCCCCCCAACCCATCCCTTAACTGGGGGAGACACCATATTTTATTTTTACCAGACATTTAAAAACCCCTCCAGGATGCAGATTTATAAATACCTGCCCAATTACCATGTTAATTTTATCCCTCACTCCCCCAACCCACCTACTATTCCCCTACCAGCTCTGCAGACCGTAATTTTTTATTATTAGTCAGCTCCTCACCGTCGGGCCGTGCTTTGATGGATCCATCCACGCCCATCCATCACTCCGCTCCCAGACAGCTCGTTCCTCGTTCTCTTGACGTCAATGGGAATTTTGCCACTGACTTAAATGGGAGCAGGATCAAGCCCAGGGATGATTCAGTGACAGGCTGACAAAACAGGGAGGTGTGGGCAAGGAGAGGCCGTAAACACGGGCGGGAGATGACACCGAGCCTTGGCAATGGCCCGTGCACGGCGCGCTTGAACTTTGGGGGGATTTATGGGACCGTTGGATAAAATAAATGACTCATCATAGAAAGGAAAATAGTCCTGGGGGGATCTGCTTCTTGTGGGCACCACAGCAGAAGGAGGGGTGAAGAATAATGATGGATGGATGGGTTTTACTCTTTAAAAAAACCCAAAAAACCCAAGGAAAAGAGGAGAGGAAGGCGCAAAAAGGCGTTTTTTGCCCTGGAAAAGCTCCTCAGAAATGCCTCTCACTTGGCTTATTTATAAGGGCACAGTTTTCCCAGTTAACAGTTTAAATGAAGGGGCCGTTTCTTAAATGCTTTATTCATATTATACAGCGATTACCAGCTATAGCCATATTCCTTAATAACCTGTTATAAAGCATGTTATAAAATCCATTAGTGATGATGCCGGGGAAGGCTGTTAGGAAACATAATGCACCGTAATCAGGGCTCTGCAAAAGTGACAGAAATGTTTGTCCTTTCATGCCGGGGTTTATATAAGAGCTAAATAATTTATTTTGTGATCAAGGCATTTTGGGTTGATTTTTTTTTTTCTTTTCCTTTTTGGTTGCACGGAGTGGTTTCGAAATGTCCCTTTTTAAACATGAGAAATAAACCCATTTCAGCTGCTTAAATATTCTGGGTTTGATTAAAATAAACACTGTTCTCTCCCTTCCCCTCCCCCCAGCTCTCATTTAGGAATAAATACATAAATAAAAGGAACTTTTTTCCCCACTTGAAAAATTTTGCAGGGGGGAATTTTTGAGTAAGATCTTCCTGAGCTGTTTTTCAGGGAGCTGAAATATCCCTGTGCTCCAGATTCCCGGTGTTCTTGGAAACAGGAGCAGAGATGGCTTTAAATGGTTCCTTATATATTTAATACCTGGGTTTGCAGCACAAACACCTCGTTTCCTTCTCATTTAAATGGCTCCATAACGTGTCCCCAGCAGCATTTACTGGTTTATTGGGAATCAGGGAATTCGCTGGAGGGGATAGAAGGAAGCAGCACCCACTTCTCTGCACTAATAAAATCCTCCTGCTTCATTATCTGTTTGGAATTAAGAGGTAAAAATCCAGGAATACACCTGGTGCAAGTGGAGTCTGGAAGGCTGAACCCCAATTCCTTGTCCTGGTGGGATGGAGGGGTGACCCCACCATGGGAATTGGGGTTGGAGCTGAGACACGGCAGGGAACGGGCTCAGCATTGAGGATATTTGTGGGAGTTGGGTAAAAATCGAAACCCCCTGATTGCAGGATTACTTTGTGGTTATGTGGGAGCTAAAATAGGGCTGGGGAAATATTCTGGAATTAAACAAATATTTTGAGAAAGAGGGAATTTGCAATCCAGGGGTTGGTGTGCAGGAAACTCGGGATTAAAAATCTCACGTGCAGAAAAGTCCATCTAAAAAAGCAGCACATTTTAAGGTCTTTTTTATTATGTTTTCCTCTCTCCTGCTCAGCCTGACTGCTGCTGTGGGAGCAGCTCTTTCAGCCTGTTTTGGTCTCTGTTTGGGGGGAATTTTGTGGGAAGAAAGGGTCAGGTTTTATCTGTGGAAAACGGGCTCTGGATTCGCTCTTTAAAAAACGGTGTGGGATGGTAGGAAGGGAATATCCCCATTCCCCCACACCATTTCACAGTGTGCAGATGCAGCTCAGCTTTTATTGTGTGTGCAAATCTGAGGGTGACTCAGGAGCATCGTTTCCAAATAATATCCATGGAAAATCGAGGCATTCCTGGGGTTTGGGAGGGCAAGAAGAGTTTGGAGGGAGGACCAGGGAGCTCCGGGCACATCGTGGTGTTGTGTGGATTGTGTGTGCTTTGTGTGTGCTTTGTGTGTGTTCCTGTGTGTCCCATCACGTTCCCATCTCACCCATCGCTTTTTAAATCAATTTCAGGCAGTTTGGACCCAGCTCTGCTGGTTTTGTGACATAAATATAAACCTGAAGTGATGCCAGTGAGGTAAACAGCAATAACCTGGATTTGGTTGTGGTTTTAAGGGGGGGGAAAAGGGCTTCAACACTGAACAGTGTTTTAAAAATTTAAATTTTTATATTTTTATCTTTTGGATTTATATGGAAGAGTTCCTGGAAGAAAAGAGCCCTTGAAATGAGGCTCTGATGCTGCCTGGGAGGTGCAGGAGTGTTGGGTACCAGGTACTTGGAGGGGTAATGATGTGCTGGAGATTGAGGGCAGCCACAAGGTCCTTTTACATGGAAGCAGAAAGGTGCTTTATTGTACTTGGAAATCCAGCCCAGTATTTTAAGGAGGGTTTTGTGGAGAACAGCTAAGCTGATGACTTTGAATCTGCAAAGAAAGCAGAAAGGGGTTTTAATTTTCATCCTCCCATCTCAGCAAACCCAAATCCTGGGTGGTTCTTCCCCCTGTTCAGTCTTCCCTCATTGCTCTCTTGTTGGATTTATAACAATAAAATAAATAAAACAAGCCCTGTCCTCCCCTTGGGGCTCTCAGGGGTGAAGGTGTGGGGAGTTTTGTGCTCTGACTTTTTGTCTTGCCTGTGGCAAAGGAGAACTTTGCATCCTGCAGTACCAGTAAAGCACATAAACCTCTGAGAACTCAGGAAAATGCTCTCCCCTCAGGTTTTGCTGCTGAGGGCAGTTGGGAATGGAGCTGTGGGTGCTTTGTTGGGATACAGCAGTGCTTGGGAGCATCAGGATTTGGGATTGAGAGGACCCTCCACTGGGTCAGCTCTGCTGGGCCATGGGAGAAAAGACAAGATTAAATCTCAGCCCAAATGTTTCCAGCTTGGGATGGTCTTTGTGCCCTCTGTTTCTGCTGCCAGCCCTTCTCCCACAGCTCTGCTGGGTGTCTCATCCTCACCCTCCCATCCCCATCCCAGAGTTTTGGGAGCTCTGGCACATCCCAAAGCCACGGAGACAGTCCCAGTGCCTCGTCTTGTCTGCTGCCAGAGAAACAAAGGGACTGCAGCTCGCAGAGTTATTTAAAAGGAGCTGTAATATGTTACTGTTATGGGTCATTGCGGGGGGTTTTTTATACTGATATTACCATTATTATCCTCTCCAGCCGTAAAAATTGATTGGTGAGATGAGCAGCCTGTGAATCTCTGCCATCCTGGCTGGGGGCCTTCAATCTCTCCTTCCAGGTGGAGCAGAGCAGGGATGGACACAGAGCCTGGCCCTGCTGTCCCCACCCTCCAGCAAGATCCCCTCCACAAATCCATGGCGTTCTCATCCCTAAGTGTGGCTGATCCACTGCCCCGTGCAGGACCTACCCCTGAGGTTTCCCTCTTGGAAAGGCACCAGGAAATTGTTCTGGGAAGATGCTCTTTGGGGTTGGGGTTATCTGGGGCAGCCCCTGTTTTGGGGGGCTCGTGTGTGGAAGAAACAGTGGCTGAAAAGAGGGAGTTTTGTGAGGCAGAAGGGAGGGTGTGGGTGAGCAGAACCATAAAATAAGGAATAAACAGTGGGATGCAGCGATGCTCAGGAGTTGGGCTTTTTGTTTTTCACCCCACCATTCCAGCTGCTTTTCCAAGGTGACAGCACTGTTATCCTATTAAAAAAAAAAAAAAAAGAAAAAGAAAGAGAGGATGAAATTAAATACAAGTGAACTGAATTAAG